>QRFJ01000146.1:1538799-1739429 GCA_006176705.1 Cocos nucifera | reverse complement strand
GTGAATATTGGTAAAGATCTATGGTCACAAGATGATGAAGATGGTCCCTTCCCCTTAGCTCTATTCTCCTTCCCCTCTATCCCTTTGGCCTAACCGCCATTGTCTTTAGTAAATCCCATCCGATGTAAAGTATGACAATTGATAATATTATATAATATGGGATAGATGACTGGTGGCCTCCCCCTCAAAGCTCACTCCAAATCTCCTAAAGACAAGCATGAGAGCCATACCATAAAGTAGATGTGCCTTTGACCTATTCAAGGTCTTATGCATTGCTTCAATCATAAGTATTGGGAGGTTGTAATAGGGGTCTCACTTATAATGTGATACATAACACTAATGTCCCTCCCAGGTAGAAAATCATGTCTAACTTCTCTAGGAAAAAATAGTTTAGCTAGCATGTGATGGAGGAGTTTCATCTCAATATTTAGAAGTTTTGCATCTAATTTACTGAGATCTCTAACATTTTCACTTTCTAAAATAGTTCTAAATCCATCCTCTTTGTTGGGAAGCTCATCCTTACAGTATCCTTGATATGGAAGATGTAGAATTTCTCCTAGATGAACCAGATCCAACATGATTTTTATACCTTTTACTAGGGATTTAATAACACAATTTTGATAAGCAAGATTTAGGTAAAATTCTCTAACCAAATTAATGTATGTAATTTCCTCAACAAGCAGTAAAATCCCCAACCTTGCTTCTAAATTTTCTTTTCAACAGAGAAACATTTCCATGCAAGAAAATGAAAATTTATGTTCTTCCTAGATTCAACTTTTCTAGATGAAAGAGGTACCTTACTTGGACTGATGGGTAAAGAAGTTAGAGCAGGCACTGGAGCTGGAGCTAGACCAAGAGTAGAATCGGACATTTTTCTTCTTTTTTCTTCTTCGAGGCTGCTTATTGATTTCCTCTTTGGGGGAAGTTTTATCTTAGGTGCCATGAGAGAGCAATGGGAAGCAAACATGGGCCAAGAAAGATATGAGAAAGGTGGAAGAATAGATTTTGAAGAGGAAAAGAAAGGTTTTAAAGAAGGAAAACTAATCAGTGGAGAAGAAGGTTTTGGGCAAGAGGATTTTCAAAAACAAGGATTTCGCCCTAAATCCGACCAAAAAAAATTAGATCTTAACTCTCTAGGATGAAATTTGGTGGGATTTAAAGAAAAAAAGATGGATTTCAACATGAGGAGGCTTAATGGCTGGAACGGATGGTTTGGCATGGAGGAGAAGCCAAAATAGGGAAAGAGGTTGGCCCATTTTGATTTGGGGGAAAGAAGGAAGAGATTTTTACGAAAATAGAAGAATAGGACGTCCTAAGGTTTTAAGTCAAAAAGATGAAAACATACTTATGGGATGTCCCTTAGGTCGGCTCATATTGCATGGGTCGACCCAGGGGTCGTCTCATTTGGTCAAAAAATTAAAAAATGATTTAAAAAATCAAAAAAAAAATTTAGAGAAAAGGGGGAAAAATTTGGAACTCAATAATGGCCAAGAAAGATGAGTAATTTGAACTTTTAAGATAATGAATTTAAGGCTCATAAATTTGATCCAAGAAAATTAGAACAAGACGAATTAGGATGAAGAAGATATTTAAGCAAAAGAGTCAAGAATTTCTAATTCTTTCCTAATTTCACAAAACCTATCATCACTTAAAATCTTAGTAAATATATCAGTCAATTATTTTTCAATACAAATATAATCAAGCATCACATCATTATTTCAAACATATTCTTTAATAAAATAATGTCTAATTTCCATATGTTTTGATCTTGAATATTGTATGGAATTTTTAATTAAATTTATCATACTAGTATTATCATATTTTATGAGAGTTTTATTAAGTTTGATGCTAAAGTCTTCAAGTTATTGTTTAATCCATAAGATTTGTATACAATAATTTTCTGCTGCAATATATTTAGCCTCGACCATAGATAATGCTATCGAATTTAATTTTTTAACTAAATCATGAGATTAAATTTACTTCTAAGAATTGACAAGTTTCACTAGTCCTTTTTTTATCTAACTTACATCTAGCAAAATCTGCTTCTGAATATTCTATTGAGTCTATTGATGAATTTTTAGAAGACTATAATCCTAGAGTTTGAGTTTCTTTTAGATATTTTAAGATTCTTTTAACAGCATTTAAGTGTAATTTCTTATGATCGGATTAAAATTGAGTATACATACAAACACTGAATATGATATCCGATTTACCAGCAGTAAGATATAATAAAGAACTAATCATATCTTTATAAAAGTTTAAATCAATACTTTTACCTCTTTCATCCTTGTCAAGCTTGCATGAAGGGCTCATAGGGGTACTAATTATTTTAGAGCTCTCCATTCTAAATCTTTTTAAGAGCTCTCCTGTATACTTATTTTAGTTGATGGAGATCCCTTCATTTATTTAATTTGAAGTTTGAGAAAAAATGTGCATTTACCCATCATGCTCATCTTGAACTTTCCTTGCGTGAGCTTAGCAAAGTCTTGACATAAAACTTCATTAGTAGACCCAAATATGATATCATCAATATAAATTTGTATTACTAATATCATCATAATTTTTTTTATGAAAAGAATAGTATCAATATTTTCTCTTAAAAAATTATTATTTAGTAAAAACTTACTTAGCCTTTCATATTATGCTTTAGGGCTTGTTTTAAACCATATAATGCTTTATTTAATTTAAAAACATAGTTAGAAAAGGCATGGTTTTCAAAACTGGGTAGTTACTCTACATATACCTCTTCAATAATATATCTATTTAGAAAAATACTTTTAATATCCATTTGAAGTAATTTAAAATTCATAAAACAAGCATAAGTAAGCAAAAGTCTAATAACTTCTAATCTAGCAATCAGTGCAAAAGTTTCATCAAAATTAATTTTTTCTTCTTAGTTATATCCCTTTGCTATGAACCTTACTTTATTTTTAACTACATTTTCATTTTTATCTAGCTTATTTCTATATACCTACTTAGTTCTAATTATGAGATGATTTTTAAATCTTATCACTAAGGTCCATACATTATTTCTTTTAAATTGATTAAGTTCTTCTTACATTGCATTAATCTAATTATGGTTTTTTTCAGCTTCATCAATGGTTTTTGGTTCAAAATGAGAAATAAAAGCAAAGTGATTACCTATATCTCTAAGTGATAAACGAGTTCTTATCCCATGTGTAGGATCATCAATAATAAGTTTTTTAAGGTGATCGTGATCATACTTCCATTCTCTTAAAAAATCATTATTATCTTGAGGATGCTCTTGAAGATCTTGTTGTTCCCCATCTTCATCCTCATGTTTGCCCTCATATTCTTTTTCATTTTGAACTGTTGAGTCCTTTAAGATGAGCTCATTCATCCCTTTTATTGGGAATAAATCCCGTTCCTGCCGAAGTTCAGTATGATGCTTAGCCTAATGCAATCGATAATCATGAAAGATCTTCAATCGAGAATTCTTTTTCCAGCGGTTGAGCCCAATCGAACTCCTCCAACGATCGAATCCAACCAAACTTTTTCAGCGGCTGAACTCCTTTCGAATTTCTCCTTCAGTCAGGCTTTTATGGGAGTCGAACTTCTTTCAGATTTCTCCTTCAATCAGACTTCTATGGGAGCCGAACTCCTTTCAAATTCCTTCAGCAGTCAGAATTCTTCAGGAGTCGAACTTCTTCCAAACTTCTCTAGCAGTCGAATTTCTACAGATGATCCCACTACTGAATAATTATGATTATCATTTATTAGGACAGTTATGATTGTCATTTATCAGGATGATTACGATTGGGATTTATCAGGATAGTTATGATTGTCATTTATCATGATGATTATGATTGGCATTTATCAGGATGGTTATGACTGTTACAACAAACTCCATCTATAAAATGGGATCATCCAGATATATTTTCTTTAAGTCTCCTCTTTTTTTTTTCGAGAACTCTATACGAACTGCTTTTTGAGGCACATCTATTTCTATTGGTCAGAAGAGCTAACTTGATCGTCGGAGGGTCCTACCGGAGCCACCACCACCGACTCCAGATGAAACTTTATTTTGTAGGTCACCGATGGGGATCTTGTCTTTCTCGACTCCAGCTTGATCCGACGTCAACCAAATTCTGCACCAATAAAATTGATGCTAAAGGAAGGGCCCCTCTATTTTTGAGGTTTTTTTGATCTTAAAGGAGTGGTCAGCAACGATTTAGAGTTCTTTCTAGAAAAAATGCCTCTCAGAAAAGCTTCGATCTGACGATCAACGACCTCTGCAGTCAGATCCCATCTAGATACATCTATTTCCACTCTAACTCTGGTAACCCAAGCTCCACTTGCAGCCATGATGGATGTGGAGCAATTCAACTTGCTGGTCCAATAAGTTTGTGATCTCACGGAGGCGATACAGGTCATACATCGACAGGCTCCGGTGCAAATTCGACTAGAGTAGGCTTTTTCGGAGCCCCATGATCTAGTTGAAGAACGATCGATTCGGGTTAGCTGATCGATGACCTCCGAAAAGAAAAAATAGAGGATGGAGAGCCATAGCTCAAATCATGATTTGACCCCAGGGGTAGCTTTGCCCCAATCCCATAAGAAAACTCTGAAGATCAATGATCATGAAGATCTTCTCAATCAAAGACTCCAGAAAATAAGTCGATGAATCGAAGAGCTCTATCATACTCTCCCCATACAAAGTAATAATATTTGCATTGATCCTCTTTTTTCTCAGGGGATTATGTAGGAATCCATCTCGTTGAACTTCAAGCTCCCATAATTTGAGAGTTACGATGGGACCACTAATCCGATCGACCATCTAAAGGCCTTTCATATAATGATGTTGCTCCATGGTGCGCCAGATACTATTCTGTGCCAGGCTTTTCCATCCACCCTCAAGAAAGCTATCAGGAACTAGTACTCAGTACTTAAGTCGGGTACCATCTTTTTCTTTGATCAGATGAACCATCAGTTTATGGCTCACTTCGTCAGCAGCCGACGTCCGCGATGAGGTTTGGATTTTCTGATGACTATCAAGTAGAAGGAGAGAAAATCCATTCGGACTTATGTCATTTGGTTTAATGCAGCAGCATTGGAGGTATAAAACCTGGACCAATCCATCGCCATGGCCGCACTCAAGGGCGGCCTTTAGAAGAATGATTTACCGTTCTCCCTGAAAAAAATACCCCAAGGACTTCGTCGATATGCTAGCTCGGGCTGAAGGTTACGTCCGAGCTGAAGAGGCCTTCAAGGCCAAGGATGATGAAGCCTTTGGTAAGCGATGAATCAACGAGTCGGACGGGCCCATCGAGGAAGAAAAGTTGAGTGAAGCTCAGCTGCGCTCCCAAACTTTCTCTGAGCGCAAGCGAGTCCGAACTCCTCCCCAGACTCGAAGGCAGAGAAGCTCGGATAGAAGGGCACGGTGGGGTTCTCCCCAATGAAGATTTCACAACTATGCCCCTCTTAATGCTCTGAAAACCCAAGTGTTGATGAAAATCAGGGAGCAATTATCGAGATCGAAAAGGATGCGCTCTCACCCTAGTAAGTGCAATCCTAACAAGTTCTGTCTTTATCATCGTGATCACGGTCATGACACTGAAGAATGTATCCAACTCCGGGATGAGATCAAGGAGCTCATCAGACGAGACAAACTAGGCTGATTCCTATGGTGAAGGCCTGAAGGATGGGAAGATTGGTCGAGGGCATCGCCATAGCCTGAGCCAGTAAGGAGAGAGGATCGATAAGGAGATCGGTCGCCTCTCGATATCATCAATACTATCTCGAAAGGACTTCGACAAAAAGAGACCAGCGGATCTAAGGGATCAGTGAAGAGATGGAGGACTGAAGAATCCATAATCTTCACTGAGGCAGACGCTTAAAAGGTCTAGTTCTCCTGTAATGACGTGGTTGTAATCTCTTTAAACATTGCCGACTATGATGTACGCCGCATTTTGGTAGAGAATGGAAGCTCGATCGATGTATTATTTTATGATGCTTTCTTGAAAATGTCCTTACTCAATAATCACTTAGGATCTATGAACTTTCTGTTGATAGGCTTCACTGATGATGCCGTACCAGTTAAGAGCATAATAACTTTGGCCATAACTGCAGGACAATGCCTGAAACTGACTAAGGCATAGGTCAATATTTTAGTCATAAGAACTCCATTCGCCTATAATGCTATTCTCGGCCGATCTGATCTAAATGTACTTTGGACGGTGGTGTCTACTTATTATTTGAAGATGAAGTTTTCGATAAATTATCGAATTGGAGAAGTCAGGGGAGATCAAGCTCTGGCAAGGCACTGCTACTCAATTGCCCTGCGAAAGGATGACGGACTAGATGTCCGCGATGATTTTGTCGAACAGATAATGGGGCGAGCCTAAGAGAAGTGATGCCCATCTTAAGTGTCGCACCATATCCATCTCCTGAATGACGGAAATGCAGAGCATACAGTGCAAATAGGCTCCAATCTGGAAGATGAAGTTTGAGAGCAGCTCATCACCTTCTTACAGAGGAATGTCGATGTCTTCGTCTGGGTTTTGGTAGATATGCCTGGGATTAATGCCGAGGTTATGAAACATCAGCTGGCCATTGACCCCAAATATTGATCAGTGAAAGAAAGAGTTCGAGGCCATGCACTAGAAAGGCAGAAGGTAATAGCAGAAGAAGTCGACAAGCTTCTTAACGCCGAATTTATCCGAAAAGTCAACTATCTGACTTGGGTTTTAAATATGGTTCTGGTCAAAAAAGCCAATGGCAAGTGGAGAATATGCATCAACTTTAAGAAGCTAAACAAGGCCTGCCTAAAAGATAACTACCCTTTACCCAGAATTGATCAACTGGTGGATGCGACTTTGGGCCACGAGCATCTCACTTTCATGGATGCCTTCTCTGGTTATAATCAGATATGGATGGTGCCGGAGGATGAAGAAAAAACTGCTTTTATAACTGACCGTGGTCTTTATTGTTATAGGATTATGCCCTTTGGACTCAAGAATGCAGGGGCAACATACCAGCGTCTGGTCAACAAGATCTTTAAGAAGCAGATCGACCGCAATATGGAGGTATACGTGGATGATATGCTCATCAAAAGCTAAGCTTCTATAAACCACTTCGTCGATCTCAAAGAGACCTTTAGCGCACTTAGAAAGTACAAGATGAAGCTGAATCTGACCAAGTGCATCTTTTGTATGACCTTTGGAAAGTTTCTAAGGTTTATGGTGTCGAGGCACGAGATTGAAGCAAATCTAGAGAAAATTCGAGCCATTCAAGAGATGACCACTCCAAAGATAATCAAAGAAGTTCAGCGCTTGACTGAAAAAGTGGCATTCCTAAATCACTTCATCTCGAGATCAGCCGAGCGATGCATGCCCTTCTTCCAAGTTCTCAAGCAACAAAAGAATTTTTGCTGGATGACGAAATGCCAACGGGCATTTGAGGAGCTCAAAAACTATCTCAGCTCGTTCCCACTGCTGGCAAAGTTTAAACCTAGAGAAGAATTATTCTTGTACCTAGCGGTCTCTCCGACGGCCTTGGTAGCAGTCCTAGTCAAGGATGAAGCGAAAATACAGTGATCGATCTACTACATAAGTTGGGTCCTAAGGGATGCAGAGATTAGGTATTCTAAGCTAGATAAAATCGGGCTTACTCTCTTCTAATCGCCCATTCTCTCCTTTTGTTTGTATCAGATCATGAGGCTAGTCCTTTGGAGATAGTTAGGAGAGATTTTTCTGAGCCATAGGGCACTAATTCGATCACTCACCTATCAGACTTGCAGATGATTAGTTTCAAACTCTCTCTCGCAGCAAGTTACTAGCATCCTTCTTGCTAATAGAGGCACCTCAAGCATATTTCAGGGGAAGAGTTTCCAGATGGCCCCCTCATCTGATTAATCCTTAGTTTCTCACATATCTACAGTGTTTCAGATGTGCTTTGTCATAACTGCACGATTTAAGGTGCTTGAGAGTGCAGTATTGAGACTCACTAGTAGAATATTTGACTTACAAAGAGAGGTGATGTCTCTAGCATATCCCAAAGTGAGAGATGACACTTCATAGATTTTAGATTTATCAATTTAGGCTGAGAGACTTTGTGGTTTGCTGGAGATAGGAATCAAGGCTCTGAGGGAGGAGATCAGAGGATCTAGCGAGGTTGTTGCTACTAGGATTCCTACTTTTATGCAGTCCATATCAAAAGCTATGGGTCAGCTTCATTTTATTAGACTTATTCTTTTGACTCAATCTTCTTTTTTCCAGCCTACCGAACCTTCTCATTCTTCTACCCATGTCAGTTCCTCTAGCATGAGTCGAGGCAAGCATGGTCGGGGTCATGCTTGTGCTTATGCTCCTGATATTTCTCATCATATTTTTGATTCTGATTCTAATGAGTCTGACTCTGGTCATGGCGTGTGACTTGTGTTAGCCATTTTTGGTTTTTGGTTGTAAATTTTTGGCTAGATGTATGGATGACTATATGTATTTTGGTTGTTTATGCCTTATAGCTTATAGCTTTTGGTTAAATGTGTTTATGGTTTTTGGTTGTTTGGCTTATATATGTGGTATCATGTGAACTCTATGACTTTTACGTATTTTGGCCAGAACTTAATGTGCCTTTTTTTTTTATGTGTATGTGTTATGTTTGAACTTAATGTATGTAGCCTGAACTTAATGTCTAAACTTAATATTTGAGCTTAATGCTTTGTCTCTTATTCTTGATGATATGGGATCAATTATATTATGAATCTTTTTTAAGTAGCAAATTCTTCCTATTAAATAAGGGGAGTAAATTAAGGGGGAGCTATTTTTTAATTAATGATGTCAAAAGGAGAGAGTGGTATAATGGTTACATTGTTTAGTATAAATAGAAATTAATTGCCTAAAAAGCAAAAAATATTCAATTTGTAATATATGCTTAATAATTTGGCAAATTTTTAACTTCTCTTCTAAAATGGGCTAAGAGCTAATTAAAAATTTGCATCAATTGAATATACTTATATATTACCTTGGTTTAAATTCAAAATCCTTAACAGTACTATTTTACTCTAATATTCTATGCATGTCTTATTTTGCTTGTAATTAAATATTTTGTCATCATCTAAAAAAGAAAGATTATTACTCTAAGAATTGATTTTAATGACTATAAAATATTTAAAAAGAGTACTAATGATTTTTATTTTTAGAAGAAGTTCAATTGTGTATTTCAAGTTATACAAGAATTTTTAGTTTGATAAATGTGCTTAAAGAAGGCTAAAGCTATAATTTCATCAATTTGGAGACTAAAACAGCGTTATTCGAAAGCCTCAGAATTTTTAGAAATAACTTCAGAACGTTTGAAGATAATTTTGGAAGCTTCGAATGAAAAAAGTTAAAGAAAACCAAATCAAGACAAAAAAAGTCGATCGAGGGGTTGGCCTCTTTCAAAAAGGGCTGACTGACATGTTATTTCTAGCTGGCATGCTAAAAGGAGACAACCCATGGGTCGACCCCTCTACCAGGGGATGACCCATGGGTTGTCCTCTATTACTCCGCAAGCCAAAAATAGAAATGAACCTTTTTCTATTTTGCCATAGGAGATGACCCATGGGTTGACCCCTATGCCGGGGACAACTTATGGATCAACCCCTGCGATGAAAAACATCCATAACGGATAGTTTTTTAGCATGTTTTTGAAGCATTTAATGTCTAATAATTGCTCTTCAACAGCTACATATGGCTATTATTTATTCTCCAGCATTGATTGAAGATATAAAAGCTTCCAAAATGAGGAAAAACTTAAGAAAAAATCAAGAAAATATTCAATCCCAAAAAATCTCAGCTAAAGTATTCAATTCAAGTTCAACCACCTCTCAAAAGCTCATTCAAGTCTTTATTTCTTCTAAACGGATTTTCAAAGGCTTCTCCGAATTAGTGTAAAGTGTATTTAACATTTTATTATGCTCATTAAGGAGGTAACCATGCTTAACATTGTTATTCATATTATATTCAATTTATTATTTTGGGTTTAAGTTTTGGGGGGTTCTAAAACCTAGGGAGGTGGATCCAAACCATGAATCAAAGTGTATTAGGTTGACTTATATCAAAGAAATAAGTATTTATCTTGGGATAGCTAGGGTTGGTAGAATCTGATATTGTAGTCATTGCATATGATTAGTAGATTGAAATTCTCAAGTAGATGCTTGGAAAGTTGATGCAGGTGCAAGATTGGCATCGAAATATTTAAACTCTCCTTGTTTGTGGTGACTTATTTTCTCTTCTTGCATTCTTATGCTATTCATATGCTTACTTGTTTTATCATTCAATATACTGTTCATTATAACCACTACACATTACACTTCAATCTCATAACATATTTTTGTAGTTCACTTGGTAATTAAAATTTTTAATAACCCAAGTCAACCCTCCCTCTTGGGTTGCATAGCTGAGCAACAAAAATGATGTAAGATAAATAATTAAAATGATTTAAGGATTATATATTGGGAATTGTATTCTAAAACCAATCATCTAGATTATAGATGGTTGAGCTAAATATAATTATATTTAAATTATTAATAAATAAAATTATTATTTTGACATTTTCATTATTTTGTGCATCTTTCTGTAATGAGCTCTTCTATGATGAAGTTCTTAGGACTATTTAAACTCGACAAAGAAGAATTTATTATTTAGTCCTTAAATCAGTTCGTGATCAAATGATTCATTGTTATTCAGGATGACAATATATCGAGTGTAGATCGTTGTATGCCATAAGTGTTAGTTGTCCTCTTAACCAAGAAGTATGGAGATATTGTTATGACATGTAGGTAAAGTATAGGGGTACATTTCACTGAACGTGATCCAACTGCGGAGCTCTCTTCTGCCAAGAGTTGCTCGTGAAGGATATGGGTATATATATCCCTTAGACCTGAGATTATCACGATGACTTGTAAGCAACTCACTGTACTTAGGTACCGGACTATCTGAATTTCTAATTCAATGATGGAAGGCTACTAGGTACAGTCAAATACTTGGCTTATCGATGCGTGAGTCAAGATGGGATTGACCCCTCCAACTATTGAAGCAAGTGCATCGTTGTATTTCAATTTAACAAATCCTCGATCGAGGTAGTCCATATGATGGATGCTTAGTTTTGAAATACGTTATAGATGAATTTTAGGATTGACTGTAAATCTTAGATCGTCCTTTGAGCATCGAGGTCAAGGGGATGAATTATACATTAACCATATGCCATAGGTTTGTCGATGTTGCATTGTAATTTTTCGATCTATCCGGACATCGGATACCATTGCTAGATAATCACATCGATTGGTACAGAAAATTAGTTTCTATGCTATCGACTTAGGATTCAAACCTATGAGATCACACACAATAAGGTCATACATAATAAGAATTCTACTGGACTAGGACTCTGTAACCAAGAGTCCCACTAGATTGAGACTCTAAGTCCTACTTGTTTGGGACTCTCTGATCGTGAGTTCTGATGACCTGAAACTCTATGACCAAGAGTTCTATTAGATTGGAACTTTGAGTTCTACTCATTTGGGACTCTCTGATCAAGAGTTCCACTAGTCTGGAACTCTATGATCATGAGTTTGATTCATTTGGGATACTGGGTTCAAGAGTTTCATTGGTTTGGGACTCTTCAGGAGTTTCATATTGATGAAACTCTATTAACCAGATACCTACTCGATTGAGACTCAATATTTATTAAAGAATTAATTAGCAATTTGATTGCTAATTAGCTTAATTTGATTGAGCGATAAGGATTTGATCAAGTCCAATTGAATTGGATTCAATTGGATTTGATCCGATTAGATCATGAGATGACCTAATCACTATGGGAGATTTGACCTTGATTTGATCAGGATCTAGACCTAATTAATTTTTAATTTAATTAAAATTTTATTGGATTAGGTTAAGCCTAAATTAGTTGGATTTAATCTGATCTAATTAGATCTAAATTAATTGGTTTGGTTGAAACTAATTAAGACTAAGTCAAATAAGTTTGAATTTGAACCTTCCTTGTTCCTACGCCACCCTGCTTTGACTTTTCCACACCCTATCTCATGCACACTTTGGTTTTGCATGAGAATTCTCACACACAGAAGGTATCTGCAGCCCCTTCTCTTTCTACCTTTGACCTGGTCCAAGTGTTGGATCAGATTGGATTTAAGTTGAATTTTGAATTCAACTTGAGTTGGTTGGTTTGGTTGAAACTTTCCAACTCTCTCTCATGCTTATCCATTCACCATGCCCCTTAAGAAATGTTGCATGATTTTTTTTGTGCATTTTCTAAAGGTGGGCACGTAGAAAGAGAGTCCTTCTATGCTTCAAATATCCAAGGGTGGGTGTTGGATAGGGATAAGAAGGTTTTTGAATTTGATGTTGGTTGGGAGGTTGAAACAATTTCAACCTCTAACCCTTATCTCTTTCCATGCGCCTTTCCCATGGTATTTCTCGTCAATAAATTATGAGAATTTTTGTGCATGCACAAGAAGGGGTCTACATTCCATGGTAAAAATTTCAATATGATTGGGCATTATTTTGGATGAGAAAAATCTTAGAGTGAAGGTGAGCAGGGTCCTGCAGCATTTTATTTTTCCCTCATGCCTCTCTTCTCTTCTGATTTTCACCTCTAAGGATACCCAATTTTTAGATATAATCTAAATAGAATAGATATGAAAGTCATTTTTCTATAAAAACTTATTTCATGAAAAAACTCCATACAAAGAGGGCGTGATAGGGCTTTTAGTGTGTTAGGATTTTTGGGCCGAGTGAAACCCTAGATTTGGGTATCTAGGTTTGGGTGAAGAGATCGAGTGCTGTGAGCATCGGATTGCCACCAAATTTTGTACACATCTTCATCATCCTCCAATATTTATGTTCTAATTTTTTAGAGTATTCTAAAAATTAAAAAATAGATGATCGATCAGATCAATCATGATCCATCGTCGAAGGCCCAAGCGAGGAGCTAGCACTCCAGTGGGGTAGATCGGGACCAGGAGCTCCATGTGGACCAACCATAGAGGTCGGATAAGTGTGTGGCTACAGCATAATGTCAAAACCTATTTCAGTGGATTTAAATCATGGAGATTAGCTATCCGCACATAGGTATCGAGTTCTAAACTCGTATCGATCAGCAAATATGATTTATTGATCGATTGCATTTTATTTTTCTATTACATATTACCATATCTAGATCTTGAGTAGGATAATTGATTAGATCAATGCATGCTATAGAATTAATATTAGATTAATTTTAGCTTCTATTATATTTTATTCAAAAAAAGTTTTTGAAAAGCATGCCTTAAATCCTGCTCGATTTCCTTCAAATGGTATCAGAGCAAGGGTTGCTTGACATGTTAATATGTTAATTAGAAAGATTAAATGCTTACATATTTTATATGTATTTAATCCAAATAACTTAGTAATCGAGGATGAATGAGCCACCAAGTCGTTCGGTCATAAGGGACAAGTATGGTTTAAAGGCCATCTCCTCCCATTCAGTGGGGATCCCTTATGGCGGTAGGGGTGCCATCATGAACTCATTTATTAAGATAAATAGTGAAAAGATTTGATTAAAATTATTTTAATTAGAAAGTTAAATATGAATATATTTGGATTAGATCTAAAAGATAATTCATGGTTTAATTTTTAATATGCCTTTTTTTCTATTATGAGATTAGCAATAGGATTGCTGTTTATGAATTGAGCTGACCCATTTATGAAATGAGTCAACCCATTTAGTGAACAAAAAATAAAATCTTTTAAAATTTAAAAATTATTTTTAAAATATCGAATCCCAATCCATCAATCCAAAAACTTAATTAAAAAAATTAAGTATCTCATAGAATCTAGAATTATGAATTAAAGATTCTAAGACATAAGCATAAGCTATGGATTAAAGGGTTAGATGAATTAGATCTATTAATTAGGTTAGACCTAAGGTTAGTTGAAGAATGGACTTAATATAGAGTAATTGATCAAATCTAACCAAGTGTTGAATTAGATTAGGTCAAGGACACTCTTGACTCAACTTCAATAGTTGTAGTTGACTGAGTCCATGTCTTTAACTAGACCAAGATGGACTTGATTCATGGCTAAGTGATCTAGTCCGAAATTACTAGATTGATCAGATTAAATCTAATTAATTGGTTGGTGTCGAAGGTAAGTTTGGCAGTCTAGACTAGTGGTTTTTAATTGAAAGCTATTCGCACTATTTCGGTCATTGACGAGTTAATGGCATATCCCTTCCACTGATCTCACTTACCTGGCCAACATGGTCGATTAGAGTTTGATTAGATCACTTGATGATTCGAGCTGACCCATATCACTAGAAATCAGTTTGACAGATTTCAATCAGTAAGACTGAATTAGATGCCCATTGACCTAAATTGATCATAGTCCTAACCTATTGACTTGGTAAAGTGGGAGGATTTGACTTGGTGAAGTCAGTGGGAGAAATTAGTTCGTGTCCTTTCTATCCTTAAATCATAAGTAACCTAAATTCTCTAAATTATTAGGTCCTTAAAATAACTAAGTTATGGGGATAATCGAGTCATAGCCTCACATTAAGATGAATAGTAATGAGTCCAATTTTCTAGATGGACATTGGAGGTGCCTAACACCTGGTGTTCATTTGGATATTGGAATTACTATCCATCATATGATGATTAGGTTGCACTTTCTTAATGATGATCGGGTTAGCCAGAGCCTACCTCGGGCCTGATCATCATTGGTTTGATGCATCGAACTCAATAATGTTAATGGTTGGACCTAATTAGACATTTTCAGTGGAGGCCAAAGCCTACTAAATTGGCTTCTGGAGCAAAATCTAATTACTAAAAATTATTTTAAAAAATAATTGAATGTGAACCTACCTATAGATATACACAGGTTAGCCAGAGCCTACCTCGGGCCCGTCTATAGTCATACAGATTTCAGTACCTACTAAGGAGTTAGTGTAATTTCTCGAATTAGAGATAGAGGCTACCAATTTGCTAAAAATAGTGGAAGAACCTTTGGACTAAAGTTTAAGTCTTTAGGATTAATTAATTCAAGTACTAATAAGGTTTTATGTTTTTCTTTTAGATAAATAGAATGGCTAGTATTAGTCCACTCCGTTCACTATTGGATAGTGGTAAGCTTTTAGAACCTTATTACGAGGAGTCTAGTGTCAACCCTGATCTGGCAAATCCGAAGAGAAATGGTCCTCTTGACCCAAATAGGCTGAATAGAAGAAATCGACAAGTAGTTGCTGAGCAAGGATGTTATATGATAACATCTTACAATTTCTCCATATGTGAAACATCTACATGGGTATTAGATACCGGGAGTCCGATTCATATATGCAATTCATTGCATGGACTTCAAATTGGTAGAAAGTTTGATAATGGCGATAGGTTTCTGAATGTTGGGGATGGAAGTAAAGTTTTAGTCCTAACATTGAAAACTCTTGAGCTATTTTTCAAAGGTAAAAATGCCATTTTAAGTGATTGTCACTATTGTCCTTCTTTTATGATGAACATAATATCTATTGGACTTTTGGCTCAGGATGGTTATTGTTTATTAATAAAAAAAATTATTATGATATTATTATGAATAATGTTACTGTAATGTGAGGATAATTAAGAAATGGTATTTATGTTTTATCACAGTCTGTTAGTGTAATGTACAGTCAAACAAACGTCCAAAGCTAGATCATGTCTTCGATGCCTATCTTTGGCACTGTAGGCTTGATCATATAAACAAGAATAGGATAAACATGTTAGTCAAGGAGAATATCTTTGACCTCGATGATTGCGAATCATTGAATACCTATGAGTCCTACCTACTAGGTAAGATGACCAAATTATCTTTTACTAAATAAGATGAACGAGCCACTAAACTTCTAGATCTAATACATACTGATGTATGTGGATCCATGAACATATGTGCTAAAGGTGGGTTCTACTACTTTATTATATTTATTGATGATCTATCTAGGTATGGGTACGTCTATCTTATAAAGAATAAATTCGATTCGTTTGAAATATTCAAACGATATCAAAATGAGGTAAAAAAATAACTTGGGAAGAGTATTAAAACTCTTCGATCAAACCAAGGAGGTGAATACCTTTCCAACGAGTTTTTGACATATCTAGGAGAGAATGAAATTCTCTCATAATGGATCCCTCCTAAAACACCACAGCATAATCAGAAAGGAGGAATCAAATCCTATTGAACATGGTTTGATCCATAATGGGGTTTGCGAGTTTGCTAATTTCGTTATGAGATTATGCATTAGAGACTGCTTGTTATGTTTTGAACACTGTTTCAAGCAAGTCTATTGCAAAGACTCCATATGAGATATGGACTGGTCGTAAGCCGACACTCTATCACTTTAGGATTTGAGGATGTCCGACTTATGTATAACATTTACAGCCAGAAAAGCTTGGACCTAAGTTTGATAAATGCTTGTTCATAGGATATCCTAAGAAAACTAGGGGTTATTACTTCTACCTTGCTGAAGAATAAAAAGTATTTGTCAACAATAGGATAGTCTTTTTAGAAAAGAAGTTACTTATGGAAGGAATATCTATCTCTAATGTTGAGCTTAATGAAGTTCGACAGATGGAAGAACCGATACATTCTAGTGAACCTGCAGAACTGGATTTGATAAGATCAAACCCAGAGCCCATTAAAGAGGCACCTTTAAGAAAATCCGATAGAGTACCATGTCAACTGGATAGATACTACGATTTCTTGATCCGAAATGATGATCTTGTTGAACTTAATGAGAACGACGAGGATCTGATCATCTACATGGATGCCATGCAGAGGTCAGACTCCGATAAGTGGCTGAAAGCCATGAAATCCAAAATGGAGTCCATGAAAGTCAATAGTATATGGACACTGGTTGATCCACCTGAAGGGGTAAAATTCATTGGGTGTAAGTGAATTTTTAAAAGAAAATAGGGCACAAATGGGAATGTGGAGATCTATAAAGCTCGTCTGATTGCCAAGAGATATCGTCAATATTATGGTATTAACTATGACGAGACGTTTTTTTCAGTGGCAATGCTCAAGTCTATTCGGATTATGCTTGCGATAGCAACATACCTAGGCTATGAAATCTAGCAAATGGATGTAAAAATAGCTTTTCTAAATGGAGAGCTGGATGAAGAGGTGTATATGATACAGCATGAGGGTTTTACATCCACAGACGAGTCCAAGGTATGCAAGCTTCAGAGATCCATCTATGGATTGAATCAAACATCTCGGAGTTCGAACATGCATTTTGATAAGGTGATCTATGACTTTATTAAGAATGGAGAGGAACCCTGCATCTATAAATGGACTAATGGTTCTGTAGTAGTATTTCTTATACTGTATGTGGATGATATTCTCTTAATCGGTAATGACATCCCTGCACTATAAGGAATAAAGGTTTAGTTGTCGTCATAATTCTCCATGAAGAACTTGGGAGAAGCTTCCTACATCCTAGGGATGAAGATCTATAGAGATAGATCTAAAAGATTGCTTGGATTATCCCAGTCCACGTACATTGATACCATGCTGAAAAGGTACAGTATGGAGAATTCTAAAAAGGACTATCTCCCGATAGGCCATGAAATTACTCTCTCAAAGAGAGATTGTCCGACAACTCTTCAAGAGAGAGAGCATATGAGTAGAATGCCATATGCTTCGATAGTGGATTCTATTATGTACGCCATGACGTATACGAGACCAGACGTGGCATACTCACTAGGGGTAGTAAGTAGATATCAGTCTGATTCAGGTGAGCATCATTGGAAGGTTGTAAAGATAATTCTGAAGTATTTAAGAAATACCAAGGATCGGTGGCTCACTATGGAGATACTGACTTAAAACTTGTGGAATATATTGATTCTAGTTTTCAATCAGATCATGATGACAACAAGAGTATGTCAGGATATGTGTTTATCCTTAACGGTGGAGCGGTCTGCTGTAAGAGTTCTAAGTAGCACACTATGGTCGATTCTGTGTATGAGGCAGAGTATGTCACGACATCCGATACTACGAAGAAAGCTGTATGGCTGCGGAAATTCATCGACGAGCTGAGAGTGGCATCCTCCTTGGATGGTCTGGTTTTGCTTTACTATGATAGTATTAGAGCCATAGCTCAAGCGAAGGCGCTGAAGACACATCAGCGCACCAAGCATATTCTATGTTGCTACCATCTTATACCAGAGATCGTGGAATGAGATGACGTTGACCTTTCGAAGATTGACGAAAAGAAGAATGTGGTCGACTCATTTACTAAAACTCTCAAAATCAAAGAGTTCGACAATCACAAATGGAATATGGGTATTCGATACTGTTCTAAGTGGCTTTAGTCTAAGTGGGAGTTATTGATAATTGCATCCTAAAGTCAATCATCTATATTATAGATGGTTGAGCTAAATATAATTATACTTAAATTATTAATAAATAAAATTATTATTTTAGCATTTTCATCACTTTGTGCATCTTTCTATAATGAGCTCTTCTATAATGAAGTCCTTAGGACTATTTAGACTTGATAAAGAAGGATTTATTGTTTAGTCCTTAAACTAATTCACGATCAAATGATTCATTATTATCCAAGATGACAATATATCAAGTGTAGATCGTTATGTGTCATAAGTGTTGGTTGTCCTCTTAACCAAAAAGTATGAAGATACTGTTATGGCATATAGATGAAGTGTAGGGGTACATTTCACTGAACATGATCTAACTGTGGAGCTCTCTTCTGCCAAGAGTTGCTCATGCAGGATATGGGTATATATGTCCCTTAGACCTAAGATCATTATGGTAACTTACAAGCAACTCACTATAGTTAGGTACCGGACTATCTGAATTTCTAATTCAGTGATAGAAGGCTACTAGGTGCGGTCAAGTATTTGGCTTATCGGTGCGTGAGTCAAGATGGGATTGACCCCTCCAACTATTGGAGCAAGTGCATTGTTGTATTTCAATTTAGTAAATTCTCGGCCGGGGTAGTCCATATGATGGACGCTAAGTTTTGAAATACACTGTAGATAAATTTTAGGTTTGGCAGTAAATCCTAGATCGTCCTTTAAGCATCGAGGTCAAGGGGATGAATTATACGGTAACCATATGCCATAGGTTCGTCGATATTATATTACAATTTTTTGATCTATTCGGACGTCAAGTACTATTGCTAGATGGTCACATCGATTGGTACAAAAAATTAGTTTCTATACTATCGACTTAGGATTCGAACCTATGAGATCACACACAATAGGAGTTCCTATCTGATCTGATGGTTGATATTGAGTCTCGATGACCTAGAACTTTATAGTCAAGAGTCCCACTAGACTGAAACTCTATGATCAAGAGTTCCACTGGATTGGGACTCTGAGTCCTACTTGTTTGGGACTCTCTGATCGTGAGTCCTGATGACTTGAGACTCTATGACCAAGAGTTCTAATAGACTAGGACTCTAAGTCCTATCCATTTAGGACTCTTTGATCTAGAGTCCTACTGGTCTAGGACTCTATGATCACGAGTTCGATTCGTTTGGGATACTGGGTTCAAGAGTCCCACTGATTTGGGACTCTTCAGGAGTTTCATATTGATGGGACTCTGTTGACTAGATACCCATCCGATTGAGACTCTATATTTATTGGAGGATTAATTAGTAATTTGATTGCTAATTAGCTCAATTTGATTGAACGATGAGGATTTGATCAAGTTCGATCGAATTGAATTCAATTGGGTTTGACCCAATCAGGTCATGAGATGACCTAATCGCTATGAAAAATTTGACCCTAATTTAATTAAAACCTAAACCTAATTAATTTTTAATTTGATTAGGATTTTATTAGGTTAGGTTAAGCCTAAATTAGTTGGGTTTAACTTGATCTAATTGGGTCTAGATTAATTGGTTTGGTTGAAACCAATTAAGACTAAGTCAAATAAATTTAAATTTGATCCTTCCTTCTCCCTGCGCCACCCTGCTTTGACTTTTCCGCACCCTATCTCATGCACACTTTGGTTTTGCATGAGAATTCTCATACATAGATGTGCCCTCTCCTTTTTCTGCCTTTGACCTGGTCTAAGTGTTGGATCAGATTGGATTTAAGTTGAATTTTGAATTCAACTTGAGTTAGTTGGTTTGGTTAAAACTTCCCAACTCCCTCTCATGCTTATCCATTCACCACGCCCCTTGAGAAATATTACATGATTTTTTTTGTGTATTTTCTAAAGGTGGGCACACATAAGGAGAGTCCTTCTGTGCATCAAATATCTAGGGGTGGGTGTTGGATAGGGATAAGAAGGTTTTTGAATTTGATGTTGGTTGGGAGGTTGAAACAAGTTCAACCTCCGACCCTTATCACCTCCGACCCTTATCTCTTTCCATGCACCTTTTCTATGGTATTTCACATCAATAAATTATGAGAATTTTTGTGCGTGCACAAGAAGGGGTCTGTATTCTGTGGTAAATATTTTAATATGATTGGGCATTAGTTTTGGATGAGAAAAATCTTGGAGTGAAGGTGAGCAGGGTCCTATAGCATTTTATTTTTCCCTCATGCTTCTCTTCTCTTCTAATTTTTACCTCTAAGGATACTTAATTTTTAGATATGATCTAAGTAAGGTTTATAGATCTAAAAGTTATCTTTCCATAAAAACTTGTTTCATAGAAAAACTCCATACAGAGAGGGCATGATAGGGTTTTCAGTATGTCAGAATTTTTGGGCCGAGTGAAACCTTAGATTTGGGTATCTAGGTTCGGATGGAGAGATTGAGTGCTATGAGCATCGGATCGTTACCAAACTTTATACACCTCTTCATCATCTCTAATATTTTTGTTCTAATTTTTTAGAGTATTTAAAAAATCAAAAAATAGATGATCGATCAGATCGATCATGATCAGTTGTCAAAGGCTTCGATGAGGAGCTAGCACTCTAGTGGGGCTGATCGAGACCAGGAGCTCCATGTGGACCAACCATAGAGGTTGGATAAGTGTGCAACTATAGTATGATGCTAGAGCCTATTTCAGTACATTCAGATCATGAAGATCAGCTATCTGTGTATAGGTATCGAGTTCTGAACTCGTATCGATCAGCAAATATGATTTACTGATCGATTGTATTTTATTTTTCTATTACATATTATCATATCTAGATCCCGAGTAGGATAATTGATTAGATCAATGCATGCTATAGAATTAATATTAGATTAATTTTAGCTTCCACTATATTTTAGTTGAAAAAAGTTTTCGAAAAGCATGCCCTAAATCCTGCTCCGTTTCCTTCATTATATAGTTAACACTACTCATCGACCTCTTCAGATGTCTGGTATCCTTCGATTCTTTCTCTTCTTCCACCTCTTCCTCTTCTTCTAGTTCTTCTTCTTCCTCTTCTTCCCCTTCTTAAATAGAATTGTTCCTTAAAACAAAATCAGTTCGATCTAGCTCTTCATGTTGGCTATCATGTACAAGAATTCCTAAAGCATCCAACTCGGCATCTATTAAAAACCAATGAAATCCTAATATTTCACCCTCCTGAAAGTATTCTGATAATTGGAGCTCTTCTTCTTCTTCTTTGAGTGCATAATAAATAGCTTAAGACTTAATTTGGTATACTGCCCACCAATCTTTTCTTCCTCTCTTCTTGATGGAAAGGAGTATAATAAACTTAAGTAGCTTGTTGAGCTAGCATAAATGGCTCATTGACATATGCTTTTGATTCATGTTTGATTTTAATAAGTCCGTGCCATAAATCAACCTTCATACCGGCTTCTAGAACATCCTTCACATCCCAGTTAAATTCAAGACCAGCCGCATCCATAACCATATTTACCATTCTATTAGTATCCCTATCCTGCTCGCTTCTAATCCTTGCAACTTTGTTTCACGTCTTTCCATACAGGTATCAATGCTTATAGTTGGATATAAATCTATTCTTATATAAATGAATAATAATTGTATTCCTATCAAATATTTTTTTATTACCACATCTGTTACAAAAACAACAAGCCCGTCCTTAATGTAAGAGTGTTGTATTCTCAAAAGTAAAATCATATAAGTACTCTACACCCTCTCTATATTTAGCAGAAATCATCTTATTGACTATTCGATGATCCATCTAACTATGATTCATAGTACACTATCTAAGAATTCTACATATACATAAATACAAGGCAACTGCTAATTAATTATTTTATCATTCAAAATAGTTTACATAGTAAATGCATTCTATCATCAACTAATAGGTATAAAAGGTCCTATCCTATTCAGAAAATGCATTAATTTTATAGATCAATTACAGTAATCAAACGATATATAATAGGGGTTGAAAGAAATTTTGGTAGCATTTTTTTTTAGTTCTCCCCATATGACTAAAAATGTGTGGAGAGAACTAAAAAAAAATACTATCTAAAATTTCTTTCGAACCCTCAATATACCATTTGATGACCTATAGAATTACTTGTATTTTTCAAACTATCTATGCTACACAATCAATTGACCAATATACATAATTTTTTCATCCATACAAAAAATATATAAATATACAGATATAGTAGAATATGTATATTAATCAAAAGATGGATTTATGGTTCCATAAATATAATTTTTTTAAAAAAATTAACATAATTGGCCTGAGTATGCAAGGCGTACGAGGACTGGATGTCTTGGATGTTAGCTAGGACCTGAGGCCTAGTACACGAAGCATGCCCCGACTCTATATTCTCAATGCTGACCGACACCTTTCCTCGATCTAAGCGTGCAAGATGTATGGGGGCTAGATATAATGAAATTAAAAATGATAATTAGGCCATCATATAATGAAAGTTTATATTAATCATAAAAAAAATTAAAAATAGTTAGAACATCAAAGAAAGGAAGAAAAAGAGGAGGCTCAGATTTAGTATTTCATGTGCAACTAAATTAAAATGACAACAATCGATTGCTTGTAGAAGAAGGCCATTCAAGATTATTGCTTTTAGAAATAGTTGAATCAACAAAAAGATATTCCAAAATCATCATAGCCTCTCTAAACAAATCTTAAAGCAAACCTCTGCACATAGGCTATTCTGCATATTTTGATATTCAGCATAAAAAATAGAAATCAAAAGAATACAAAATAGTAACCAATTGGATTTTTAAAGCTATAGCAATTAGAGCAATTAATCCAAAAAGGTTAGAATCAATAAATATAGTAACAACCGATTAGAATAGTTAATTGTCACTATGGCATTTGGCGATCACTATATGGGTCGAACTGGGCTAGACCACATCCCTTCTTGAATCCAATTCAAAAAATTTTTAAATTTAATAATATTATTAATTTAAATTAATTAAATATTATTAATTTAAAACTAATTTAATTAAATTTAATTAAATATTATTAATTTAATTTAAATATTAAATCTAATTTAACTAAGTTGCATAAATATTAATTTAAAATATTAAAAAACTTAAAATAATGATATTTGGCGATCCCTATGCAGCCATCGCTGTCACCGTCGCTAATATTCACCTAACATAGCAACGCAAAAGGAGACGACATTGCGACATAGAGGCGATACTACATGATAGGAGACCTCGAGAAGGCGGCCTGGGGAAGATGGGTCGGAGGCTCAAGGAGGCAGTTGGGGGCTGGGAGGCGAGTCGAGTGCTTGGGGAAGCTGGATCTAGCAGCAGTAGAAAGAGGAGGACTGGACTGGCTGCCGGGGGGAGGTGGGTTGTGGGTAGCTAGGGGGAGACAGTCGAAGGCTCGAGGAGGCAGAAGGAGGCTAGGGGGAGCGAGCCAAGGGCTTAGGGCTCAGAGAGGTGGCCGGTGGCTCGAAAAAGCCAAATTCAGTGGTGGAGGAAAAGAGGGGGACCAGATCGATAGCTGGGGTAAAGTAGGTTGGGGGTAGCAAGGGAAGACGGCCAGGGGCTTAGGAAGGTGGGAGTCAATCGAGAGCTCACAATTAGAAACTCGGAAAGGCAGTCGGGAGGAGGCGGGAGGTGGCTGGGGGCTCGAGGAGATGAGAGACAGCCAAGGGCTCATGGTCAGGAGCTCAGGGAGGCAGTCGAATGCTCGATGATGCCAAATCCAGTGGTGCAATGAGAAAAAATGGGGACTGAAGGTGGGAGAAAAAGGGGGTGACGAGGGGATCAAAGGCAGGAAAAATGCGGGGGTTAGGGAAAAATGAGGGCGCATAAGGGGAGAGGAAATGAGGAAAAAATTAGAAAAAAAATTATTAGCGACGATAAAATGCCATCACTAATAATTTTTTTTCATCGATAATAATTATAAAAAAAATATAAAAAATTAAATTTATCCATGATAATAAAATATTATCTCTAATAATTATCTTCCATCATTAATAATTATAAAAATATATTAAAAAATAAAATTATTAGCAATGATAAAATACTATCACTAATAATTATAAAAATATATTTAAAAAATAAAATTATTTTTTATTAAAAATGGTAATTTATTATTGCTAATAAATTTTTTATCACTAATAATCATAAAAATATATTAAAAAATAAAATTATTTATTTATTAGCGATGGTATTTTATCATCTCTAATAAGTATCCTACCATCGTTAATAATAATAAAATTAAATTAAAATAAATAAAATTATTTTTTATTAGTGATGTGATTGTCATTGCTAAAATCTCAAAATTCTATTGCTAATAATTTTTTTTGCAATAAAATAATTATTGATTGATAAAAAGAGACTCAAAAAATATAATATTTGTTCTAACAAGGATCATTAATTAAAAATCAGCCATCCAAAATCTTCATTATTATTAGGGCTGGATTTGGGTTGGGCTAGCCAATCCCTACTCATACTCGAGCTCGATCCAAAAATATTATCGCAGGTTAAAAATAGTACTTAAATCAAAGACCAACAAAGTAAACAAAAAAAAGAGGAAAAGAAAAAGGCTCAGATCTGCTATTGGAAAATAAGGCATTGCAAGTTTCTCTGCACCTTTAACCATGAGGTGGTTGCAAACGATTGCCTATGATATAACAGACCATCCAAGCTTGTCTTACAACTATAAGAATAGAAATGCATTACCTCCATCTCTCTATAGACTCTTTAGGCGCATCAGGCAGTCATCATAGCCTTTTTATGAATAAAGCGCTGCTAATTTGGGTTGGATATGAGCTGGTAATATTGGGTCCACTCTTAGATCGGGCTTGGGTCGAGCCAAAGATATCTAAACGAGAGATAGCTGAGGACTCGGAGAGGTGGAAGGCGGTCAGGGGCTCACATAAGGAGGAGGCTGGAGGCTCGGGGAAGCGAGAGGCGGCTAAAGGCTCACATGAGGAGGCAGCTGGGGGCTCGAGGAACTGAAGTTCGATGGCAGGAAAAAAAGGGAGACCCGAGGCGGGGGAAAGAGGGGGGCGGCAATAAGATAAGCAAAAATAGAAGAAATAGAATAAGTATTAGTGAAGGCAAAACTATTATCTCTATAGCCGTCGCTAATTTTATTAGTAATGGCAGCACCATCGCTAATAAATTTTTTTGCCACTAATAAGGTTACCATCAAATTAAAAAAAATTACTAATTATTAGTGACGGCTGAACCTCTATCGCCAAAGCCATTGCTAATAAGTATTTGTGGCATAGCCATCGCAAATAAGTATTAACGGCGGCATGGTCGCCAATAATTAATGATTTTTAGCGATGGAAAAACTTTAGGTCATAACTTGTTGTCGGTAAAGATTGCTATTAGCAATGGCAGAAATAGCAATGGCTTTTCTGCCATCACTAATATTAGATTTTCTTGTAATATGAACCTCTGAACAATAATCATAAAATAAGCCTAAAATCCCATATAGTGGCATTGTGGTGTTCCCCATAGATCCTAGACCCGCTAGATCGATCCTACTTGTTTGCCACTTATATATACATATACATAAACATAGACATACATACATATGTACATCCATACATACATACATATACATACATACATACATACATACATACGTACATACATACATACATACATACATACATACATACATATATATATATATATTCAATAATAATTAAGATGTGTAAGCCATATTCAACAATCAATATACATTACTTTCTAGCTATTAATTATATACATATAATCAAGATATGTAATAGTTAGTTAATATTAAGAATATCCTAGATAGTTAAGAGTTAAGAATATAGTAGATAATTAATTTATTGGCAATCCCTTGGAGATTCCCATAGAATATTATTTAAAAAATAATTTATTAGCAATCCCTAGGCAAAATCCCTTGGAAAACCATTAAAATAAATAATTTTTTGAAATCCTTAGAAAAGCCCTTTGAAAACCATTTACATAAATAATTTATTGGCATTCCATCTAAAAATCCCTTGGAAAACCATTTAAATAAATAATTTTTTGATATCCATTGAAAAATCCTTTAGAAAACAATATAAAAAATAATTTATTTAGAATCTCCAGATAAATCCTTTAGAAAATAATATAACAAAATAATTTATTTAAAATTCCTTGAAAAATCCCTTGGAAACTGATATTTTGAGGGTTTTTCTGAGGGACTTATTTAATTAAAATTCTTATCCAAAGAATTTTTTTGGGAGAAGAATCCTTCAGAAAATCCCTCAAAAAAAAATTTTATGAGGGATTTATCAAGAATTTTTTTCATCAAAATATTTTCACTAAGAAATCATTTATGAGGGAAATATCCCTCAAAAAATCACTCGTAAAAATAATTTTTGAGGGACTTTTTGAGAAAATATTTTTCATCAAAAACTTTTCACTAAAAACTCATCTATGAGGAAAAAAATTCTCAAAAAATCTCTTGCATAAATAATTTTTAAGGGATTTTTCGAGAAGGTTTTTTTCATCAAAACTTTTTCACTATGAACTTATTTATGATAAAAAAATTCCTAGAAAAATCCTTTGCAAAAGTAATTTTAGAGAGATTTTTCATATGTTTTATCAAAATTTTTTCACTAAGAACTTATTTATGAGGAAAAAATCCCTCACAAAAGTAATTTTTGAGAGATTTTGCAAGAAAATTTTTTTGATGCCAGTTATTTTAATCTAGTACACACAAAATTTAGATTTTTTTCTATTTTTTTTATTCTTCTATCCAAATCAAATTAAAAATTTGATTTGGATAGAATAGAAAAGAAAGAGAAAATACATTTCTACATTCATGGAAGAGAATAATTTTTTTTGTACCTAAAAGGATTCTGCCGATTTCATCCTAGATCCAATTGAGTTGATACGCCATTAAATCTGTATCATGTACCAGAATATAATATAGTGTATATGTATATCTTTCGGCTTTCATCTATCAAAAAATATCATAGATATATAGGAAATATACTATACTATACTATTAACAAATTCCGAATCGTGGATACATATAGTAAATAATAGGTATGAATCATAGTTCAAATATTTCTTTTTTTGATCTATTCTATATATTCCATGCTCCAAATACTAGAATAAATATCCGATGAGGTAGAATCATCTTGATAGAGATGATAGGCCCATTTTCTGTATTATCAATAGGATCAATTATAACAAGTCACACACTCATATTTCGGAAATACCAAAATAAATAAATCTCACGGTCGAACTACTAGAATGGTCTAGAAATCCGAGTCTTTCTTAAGTAAAGTAATTTTTTTGATTGAAAAATTAGAACTTTCTAGTTCTTATGAACCTAACTCATTGAAATTCCATTCAGTATAATGGAAGAATTATAAATTTTCAAAATAATAGATAGGAATATCGCAAATAGAGCCATTGCAATCCTTATAAGTGGTGTAGTCCCCCAGCCCGATGCTACTTTACCATATTTCGGATTCAATGGTTTCAATGCTATGGGAATACCATTTAGTTGACCTATGCCTATTTGAATAGCTTCGGTTAAACCTGTCTTTCTTTGATAAGAATCGATATGATCTCTATAGGGTTTCCCCTCTGAATGAAATTCAATAGGGTCCATAGAGACCATATCTTCATCAATAGGATCCCAAGTCTCCGGATCAATCGAAAGTTTGATTCTATCTAAACTGCTCATTTTCAAATGATATCCACACTGTTCACAAATATTCATTTTTGATCTAAATTTTTTTTTATAATTTAATCCATAACAATTTTTGCATTGAATCCATAAATGTCTGTATTTTTTTTCTACCAAAATCATTAGATCTTCTTCTTATATTGAAATCACTGCCATTTTTACTAGTTCTTATACCATAACTCCCACTTTCACTATCAGTTACATTTTCAGTACAAATGAAACTATAAATGTAAGCATATATTTTTTCCTAATATTTGAGTCTCGGTTGTGCAATTTGGTGCACCCCTTGCCAGTTCACCAAGGGTAAGGCCACTTTCTTGGGGGCAGCAGGTGGACATCCCCTACTCCGGGCTTGGACTCGGGGGTTTTTGAGTTCTCTCTCTTTTTCAAGAACGAGTCTTTTTTCGGCCCTAATTTTCGAAGTGAAAGAAAGGCACTTCGTTAAGGCGAGCAGGGTCCCGCCTGAAAACGAATAGATAGTCTTTGACTTTAAAACAACACTTTTTTATTGCTAAAAAACTAATCCTTATTTACCAACCACACATTGTCTAACCAAATTAAATTCTCTCTCGATACGTTCCTCAAAAAATTTAATTCATGCTGGACCAATACATGATATTCTTGTAGTATTTTTTGGATCAGTTCTTGTATTAGGAGGTCTAGGAGTAGTATTACTTATCAATCCCATTTTTTCTATCTTTTCGTTGGGATTGATTCTTGTTTGTATATCCTTATTTTATATTCTATCGAATTCCTATTTTGTAGCTGCCGCATAGCTCCTTATTTAAGTTGGAGCTATAAATGTCTTAATCATATTTGCCATAATGTTCATGAATGATTCAGAATATTCTAATGATTCATATTTTTGGACCGTTGACTTTTTCTTGGAAAGTGAAGTTCACGAATGCTGACCCATAGGCCTAGAAGAAGGTGGAGCATAGTGAGAGGAGGCGGTAGGAAGGTGATCTCTACCAAGGCACGTTAATTAAAAAGGTCCGGACAGGAAAGGAGAGGCAAGGCAATTGAATGGGATTAAACAATTCATTTATGAGGGAAAAAGTCTCTTGAAATATCCCTCGCAATAATAATTTTGAGGGATTTGTCCAAAAAATATTTTTCAAAAAAAAAACTTCACTAAGAACTCATTTATGAGAAAAAAAATTCCTTGATAAATTCCTCGCAAAATTAATTTTCAAGGGATTTTTCAAGAATTTTTTTTCATCTCGTAAAAGTAATTTTTAAAAAATTTTCCAAATGAATGTTTTTCATCAAAATTTTTTTGCTAAGTACTTATTTATAATGAAAAAATTTCTCAAGAAATCTTTCTAAAATTACTTTTATGAGGGATTTGTCAAGTAAAATTTTTTCCTCAAAAAATTTTTGTAATTAATATTTTTTATCATAAAATCCATCAGAATTATGAAAGATTTTTTTTTTGATAAAATCTCTCCATCTTTTTCTAATAGTTAACATGGACTTTTCCGAGTGATTCAACTGACCATTGGGAAAAATGAAACCTTTTCCAGTAGATTAGAAAAATCGCTGGGATATCTTGGACCGGATGAATAATATGAATTTTTTTTTTCACATAGTTAATCATGACCGTCGAAAAAATTAACACTTTTCTCGGTGCTTTTTCAAAACTGCTGAGAAAAAACGTCACTACATACCACCTATATTTCTTATAGTGAGAATATAGCATTCTCTTGCAATTGATCTCGAGGAGAAAGGATTCCCAAGAAAATGTGTTACTTCGAGGCATCTTCTTAATCTTTAACTGGAAGACCTAGACATGCTTCATAATCTTCCATTCTTCTCACCTTCTATTTTGAAAAAGTCTAGCATGGCGTTGGTCCTCCCTGACCACCAGCGCACCGTACGATCATGAGTCCCATCACGAGGGCAGATGGCATTCACCTTCTCTATCCAGGTCTTTGAGGGTATTAAGAATATAAGTTTCTGAAAATTCTCTAATTAATGGCTTATGATCAATGTGCAAAAAGCCCCTTCACCACCCCTGAGTGTGGGTTGGTAGAGTTAAAAAGTTGTCCGGAGTCTTATCCTAAAGCGCCTGTAAAAAGAGGCAACTGTAGACATCCCATGTTTTGTCCCTTGCAAGCCATCCGGGAGTGTCATCTAGTGAGGTTTCCTTAAACTTGAGCGACTACAACCCACCCAAATATTATCCAAAGCATACATTCTACTTATTGCCGCTTTTTCTACATAGCTTGGGTGTTCAGACGCCAACGTCTTGGTGTCCAGATTCTCATGTGCCAAATTATTGGCGTCTAAAGGCTCAAAGCATGGAATTTTGATTCGATGTTAGATTTTTGGCTATTGAACACTCTAACACCATTAATATCGTGTTAGATGCTAGATGCTAGAGTTTTGGATGTTCCAAACTCTCAAATGCCAATATTTTGTGTTCTTAGGTCCCTCTTATCTCATGTATTATCGTTCTTTTGCAAGTAAAATATTTATTTGAGAATTTACATTTTTCTAGATAAATATTCTTCAAGTAATATTGAGATAGAAAAATAATTTATCTATATTCTTTTATGCATGAGTAAGTTACTCCAAAATTTTTTACCCATGTTCTTTTATATTACTATTTTATGGATAGATTATTAAAATTTATTCATATTTTTAATAATATTTTTTATGCTTTTTAGATTTTAAGAAAGTGGATGACTGAGTTATTGAGCATTAAATGATGAAAATATTAGAAATGAGAATGTGGTATTTTAGTTATAAAATTAAATGTCTACTTTACTAGCTCATGAAAAAATGATTTAGCCACTCACTAGATAGATAAAACTTTTCTCCATTTTATGGATAAATATTATCAAGAGGAAAGTAACTTTTTCTTCTTGAAATATGTGAGAATATGGATAAATTGATTAATAAAAAAATAGACCAACTTTCTTATAATATTTATCCATAAAAAAATGAGTTCTTGGGATTTTTATAAATATCCTTGACTCTCTTTTAGAGCAGATAGAACGATAGCATAAGACTAGAAGAGAAGGGTCAATCACTTGCTTTCCTCTTTGATTCTTGAGGGGAGAGTTTGAGAGAATTTATGCTATGTCATGAGGAGATGGATTTGGACGAGCTATGCTTTGCAATGATGTCATTAGAGGAAAGAGAAGAAAATGCTTTGCCTACCAGAATTTTAAGCTAGATAGAGATGTGTTAATTTATTCTATCAGGATGAATACAATGTTGGTAAGGTCATATTTCCCTTTGCCAAAATAATTATGAGTTATAGATAGATAGAATATTTCAATGGGATATGGAACAAAAAGAAATCTCAAAGTCCAAAATTCATTACATCTAAGGCAGAAACTATGATAATCTGAATAGAAACTATAGATAACTTATTGATGAGGAACAACAAATTGGGCAAAATAAAAGAGTCAATAAAAGAAGCAAATTAACCTTCAAAAGCAAGATGGACAAATTAGAAAACATATTCTAAAAATTAAAACAAAAGGCAAAGCAAATTGTGAGAAGAGAAACCACAATGAATCAATCATGAAACCCTCAAATTTTGCACCATTAATTAGGAGCAAGGCCATTGAATAAACTGGAAGTTGATTTTTTTTCAACGACAATAGTTTTTGATAGTTCGGAGATCTCTTTCTAGCTCAAATACATAATCATTTTATTTTATTCATGGTATAAGAAATGTATATATATTTTTTAAATACCACATCTTATCATAGTTCTCTGCATATTACCTGAAGCTAATAGGAAGACTAAATATCACCATGATTCTTAGATTAAATAGTTTCACAAACCTAAAATTCATTCCACATAGCTTGCTTACAGATGGATAGTGAGTGAGAGAGATGTGCATGCTAGTTGCCATATTATGGGCATTGAATATTATTATGTAATAATATTTTTGTGGATACAAAGTATAGATCCAACACTCATGACATAGATCAATAAATATAGTGTACTTTAGATGTTGCAGGATTGGAACTAATTCACATAAACTATATGTAGCTAGAAGCTATCAATTTCTTGACCCAGCTCATAGTGAATGTGTTGCGACTATTTAAAGATAGCATGCTTGTGTGTCTTGAACCCATTGGATCTTGAACTTGGTTTGATGAACCATGCTCGAGAAAGTCCTATTTACTATGTTATACTTCTACATGTTCATAACAACGATGTGCAAAGAGAAATTTAAGGATATTATATCTTTGTACAATCTTTGTGCTGACAATGTATATCACATCCCAAATATCCACTAAATGCAAGTATATTAGCATAATCTTGAAGAATGACCTTTAACTCTAAGTAAACTGTTATAGTTTATGATTTCAATCTAAACTTACCGAGCAACATGTTTCAAGTAGTGCTCTTGTAACCCATCATTAACCCTTGTGAAATGCTTGGTAACTTACTATTAACCCTCGTCAAAGGATCACATTATGCATCAAATGAAAATCTTGATGATGTTATATTTCAAATTTTCTACAATCAAAAAAAAATTTATAATGAACCCAATATGGCTTATGCCCAAGCATAACCATCCAACATGTTTTATTTATTATCTTCTTTTCATTGTTTTATTTTATTGGTTTACTTAAAATGATGCAACTTCTTATTAAAAAACACTCCATATCATAGTGACCGTATGAATGCACATTCTAACTTCTACAAAGAATACTTAATGGATGACATTTTATGATTTGAGAGTGGCAGTATATCATCTCCTTCAACCCAAATTGGACCAAAATATTAGCTTATGATTGTGACATTCTTGGATTATTGATGATTTGGGTGTGGTAATGAATGCAAAAAAACTCAATAATCTAATATTTTGTCAAAATTTATCCCTTTTTCAATCAAAATGATCATTAAAGTAAAAGTTATGGGAGAGATAAATTAAGATATACCCATGATAAATTATTTTTATCCAAAATATTCAAAAAAATTATCTCCCAGGAAGAAGTGAGGTGCGATCTTTGTGGTAATTTTGGAGATTCAGCTAAGAAAATTTTGGAGATTTATAATCATCAAATTCGTCAAAGGATTGATAATTTTGGAGATTCAGCTAAGAAAATTTATTTTTAATAAAAACCATCCATTTTTATTTTATTTTATATAAATGTTATATTTTGGACTTTATTAGATTTATGCTCTTTCTCTCCTCCGATAAATATCGGTAAATAAAGTTTTGTTGATTTCATTTGGATAAGAGATGCAGATATTGTTCAAATTGAGATCACTTAAAAATGTTTTTATTTAGATGGATAGGAAGATAATGGTGAGTACAGTGAAATAGTTTGCCCTTAGGAATATATGCTAAAATGGTCCATTATTACAACATAAGGAATTCACTTAAACTGAAGGGGTCTGAGAGATAAAAAAGAAGAAAACTGAATTGTGTAATTATCATTTCATCTGCAGTCCTCCAATAGTTAGCATTCTTGATCTGCATCTACGCATAACCATCTTTTATCTTGCACAAGTACAGGACTAGAGATTTATTTATTTTGGGTGCGCGGGGAGGAAGCGCGAGGAGCGGTATCCGAAGGGCCCTTCTAATTTTGGTCTGGTTTCATGTAACATCCGAGCTGAACCCGGCCTTGCGAGGATCGGCCCCCGTGGACCTCCGCGTAGCCCTCTTTATAAGAAGTCCTCCGGCGCCCTTCGGCTTATACTTGGTTACCCTCGCTAAACCCCACCAAACCCCAACCCCACCACCGCCCTCCCCCCCTCCCGCCGGAAGCGATGAGCAGCTGGCGGACGCTTCTGCTGCGGATCGGCGACAGGTGCCTGGAGTATGGCGGCACCACCGACTTCAAGGAACACATCGTAAATGCCTCCTTTTCCTTCTCCTCTTCCATTTTTCTTTAGAAATTTTGTGTTTTAGCCTTTGTTTGATTGCATTCTTGCCCTAGTTCTTCGAAGCCGTGGATTGCGGTAGTTTGCTGCTTTCTCTTATATAGTTCCGCTGTTGTCATAGTTCTTGGATGCCCTAGGTCACAGGAGCTTGCTGTCCCAAATCTTGTAAGCCCTAGACTATAGTAGCTTGTTTATTTCTCCTACAATCTCGAGCACCATTTGAGGTGAAAAATTCGTGGCAAAGAAGGGTTTGCTGCCAGATTTCATCTTGACTCCGTGCAAAGGGCTCAATTTTAGCGCCATTTTTGAAATACCACAAAATAGATTGAGTAATCTCTTTTTTTTAAAAATAACTGACAGCTTTCCAGTGCGTGCGGCTTATGTTAAAACAAAGAAAGAAAGTAATCTTTAGCATTTCTTTTAGTTTTGCACGACATCATAGACGAGGACGTTGCTGTTAAGGACCGTTGTTTAAGACATCATCATCGCAAGTATGATTGCTCATGTGTTATGCCATAATTGGCCTCGAAATTTTATTGTACATTTACCTGTATTCTAGGTTTTTATTTTTGCTTTTTTGTGCTGTTTCTTCCTTTAAAATCTTTTTCTCTTGGTGACCTTGTTTAGTGGGGAGAGGGGATGGGTTTAATTGCTATGTTCTTTGAAAACCTTCGCAAATGGATCCTTTGTTAGTGTTTACCGTTATTCTAACATAACACCACGAATATTTCATACTTTCATTGTTATCTCCATCATGTGAACTTTCTGTTAGACTAAACCAAGGATTGGCTGTATTATAAACTCTTTCTCTTGTGTTCTTATAGCAGTTGAATAAGTTCATGACTGTTACTCTCTCTTGCATCTCAGGAAACATGCTATAGTGTAATATGGCGAGAATTTGAACATTCCAAAGATGGCATCTTTGAGGTAATATTGATTAAATAAAAACTGTTTTCTAATGCATGCATAAAGACCTGAATTACATCATTCTGTAGATTTTCTCCATAACTTGGAAATTTTCCTTATCGTGCTACATACATGTCTGCACAATTCTTTAATAAGAGCACATGTATTTGCTTTCACAAGGTGATGTTAAGAAAAGAAATTGAGCTAAAATGTAAAATAATACCAATTAGGTGGAAATTCTCAACTTCTAGGGTTTGGTTTGGGGAGCCTCCTAAGACATTAGCATGTTCCAGAAATCTGGATGGTACAACTATATTGAAGGAACTTTGCTTTTGAACTATATGGCTAGTTCTCAATGCTCACAACTTGCATAGAATAACATTATTTTTTGCCTTTGTCATCTTTCGATAATTTGTTCACTTCAAGTAATTCATTTTCTCTCGTTTCATGCCATAGATCGCAAATGCCCAACTGTCAGCAGTGCCTAAATGAATTAATTGGCCATTAGACAGGAACTAACTTACATGCCTAAATTTCTTAGGAAGCACCTGTCGAAAGCAAAATATGTTTTTTGAATGATCTTTTGGCAATCAAACTGCTAAAACTTACTAAAATTGCAAACCTTTGCTAGATTCCTCACAAGCTTTGATAAGAATTCTGCAACAATATAGATTATAGATATTGGAAAACTGAGGTAACTTTATTAGGTATGCCTATTATGCTTCTTTATCCCATTAGTAATGGTCGGTAGTTTCTTTTCAAACTGATGCAAGTTTTCTTGGTTAACATGTCATGTTGCTCTAATAGGTTGTCAAACAAATGTACATGTGTCTCTTTGGCTTATATCTTAGTTTATTTAAATTCTTTCATCTTTTTTTTTTAGTTTTGTTGTTATTTTTATATATTTATGATTCATTAGCCTTTTATTCATATAATACAATTTGCCTTTACCCCACCTAAATGCCTGTCTTCTGCTTAACTATATGGTCCCGTGGCCACTTGAATACTGCAACTATGTTAGATATTGCCTTTTCTACCATATGAATATGTCTTCTTTCAAATGTTACCAGTGTGCAATAGCTTGAGAAGAAAGTATTAGTGAGAACAATTATGATGCCTCTGTAATGCTAGATGTCATGTATTCGAGTGCAGTATCTTTCTAGGTGTGATCATCCATATTCTTCATTGTGAAGTAGTTATCTCTCAACAAACATGGACTTAGCTTAAATCCACCAGAAGGTTTGATGTTAATAATGATTGCTTGTAATCTGTGCTTGTTGTTATGAATTTCAATCTTTAGAGAAACTGAAGTTCATAGATATGTTAATCTGCTTCATAGCACTTGTGTCAATAACACTATCCTGAAATTTGCTAACGTTTGAAATACTAATGTGGGTCCTGTGGATTCAAACAGCTCCTTCTTCAATGTGCTGAACAGCTACCACACAAAATTCCTTTGTATGGAGTACTGGTATGGTGTTGTTTTTGTTTTCTTTCTCAAGTGTTAGAAATTAATCTATAATGTTTTTTTAAAGATGCTTTTAATTATTATGTTTTATATATATGTAGGCTTGTTAAATGTTGCTTGTGCCCCATGATATTTTTATTGCATTTACTTCCTTGAAGAGTATGCTATTTTAGCAGTCCCTTCATGCATGTAAGATTAGCGATTTCCTCCATCAAAATATGCATCTTTGATGGTCCTTTAATTAACATGCAAGACAATCAGTTCCGTAATCTTAATTATTGTATTACATTGGGATCCTTAGGCTTGATTGCACATTTAGGGTTTATTCCTTGATTCATTTTTCCTCGAGTAGATTTGTTTAAGTATGCAATGTATTTAATTTCTATTGTTGATTTTAGCCAGTTGTTGGTTTAGTACTTAAGGAATGTCCAGTCTTAAATCTCTCTTTAGGTTCTTCTTGCACCTACCAGCAAGTGACCTTCTTAAAAGCAATTCTCAAGCAATCCTACTCTTGATTAATGTGCTCCTCACCATCCATTTGGTATCTCTGGGTATTCCAATGCATGTCTTTCATACTCTTCCTGCTTTGCCTGCTAAGTATGTTTGTTGTGTTTTGAACCCTAAGGATGCTTTCTAATTGCTGTCTAGTTGATTAGCCCCCTCAAACCATATGACATTTGTATACCTCTCTTCTTGCACTTGCAATGTGTTTCTTTAGTTTGGAAATTACTTTACAACTAAAGCAATCCTTGTTTCTCTATCTAATTGTTGAACTTGTACATGTTGGCAACAAGTTTTTACGTGATAGAATACTTGAATACTAAAATTCAAGGCCAGAAAAACAAGTAGAAAATACGTGATATGAGAATGGAAAACTGTAATGTGCACTTCAGCAGAACCTAGTTAAGCTTATAGCCTTTTGCATTTGTTGACGTGATTATTAACATGATGGCTAAGTTCATTATTTATTATATTTCTACTAATTTATCTAGACTGTTACTTATTCACTGCCTTGATGCCCATGCATATTTCTGCAGGTCATTACACACTTTAGTATCTCATTAATATATAATGAATTGAAAATGTAATCATATTTCTTCCATGATGTTTATTCTAATTTTATAAATTCTTATCAGAAGTCACTTTTATTTAATTTCTAGTCTAAACAAGAAACTTAAAATAATTACTTTGTGGAGGAAATCCAAGTTCCTCTTAAAGTCACTCTAGTCTCACCTTCTTTGAGGTATAGATGATTGGATTCTTGCTTAAAAATTTGGATTTTTAACATGATAGATTAAGATAAGAGTCAGAAACACCTAAACCTGTTTTTACCTTTTCCTATATCTTATTGGTCCTAGTTGATATCCTTTTTTTTCCTTTGTTTAGTAAGTTCAAACTGTGGATTATGTTGTAAATGTGCTTAGGGGTTTGTGTGGAGGTGCAGAATCCTCTCTACCTGCATGAAATACATAAATTCAGGTAGTTTCAAGTTCAACTTCTTATATACATAATTTGCATACAAAATGGCACATGTTGAGGGCAATGCTTTAGTGTTTTGCAATGATTTTCTCTGGTGTTGGTAGAGTAGATAATGTGCCACTATTATGTTGGCATTGTGCGATTCAGATGTCACTGTACATTGTTTCAAATAGTGAACATTGTCAGAACTATTGATTGCTCATTTGTGTGAAATGCTTGGTTTAGCTGTCTTATTACAAAGGGATTTATTACATGTTAAAATTTCATTTGTGCAACTAACCTTCTTGTTTATGGCTCTATATTTATGGCAAGAGTTAAGTTTATGACATAGCATACTAAATTTTGCTTTATTTGCAAATTTTAACTTCTTTACCTTCAGGTTGGTTTGATAAACTTAGAAAATGAGGATTTTGCTAAGAGGGTCGTAGATACCACATGTTCTAGCTTACAGGTAAATTTGCTGCTTCTTGGCATCTCTTACCTTTCGTAGTAAATGTGTGCTTCCATTTTTTTTTTCAATGATTGCTTCATGAAGAAAATTAACCAGTTGCAAAGAAGATTTGAAACCAGTGTGTTTTCAGTCTAAAGCATAAATTGTACATCTTGATTGGGCGATTTTTAAGGATACCTGGTTTTACTTTTTTTGTTTTAGTATCTCAGATTGGGCAATCCACAAGTGCTGCAGTAAGGTATGCATTATCAATTGCATGAAGCAGCACCGTTACCAGGGTACATCATTCTGTACCAAACTGGATGGTACGGGGTGTACCATACCAGTTCGGTACTGGTACACGGTACAGGGGGCATATCGACAGTCGGTATGCTGAACCGGTTACCATATTGGGAGTACCAACATAATGACAAGGTGGCACTGGTACAGGGCCTGATACTGAGATGGTTTACCTTGATAGTTCCAGTTCAGTTCCATGTTTTTTTTTTAATGTAATTTTTTCTCAGAAAAATTAACAGATATGTTAACTTTGAAATTTGGCAATTTTGTCTGCTAATGTTTACAGGATTCATTATATTCAGAAAATTATGACAGGATTCGTCTTTTGTTGCGGTTTCTTACTGGACTGGTAGGTTTTCTGGAGCAAGCTATTTCTGTTTTGGTCTTTAACGGTAATTATGCTGTTGCTGATTGCCTGCAGTATTCCTTTTTGTTTTTCTTCTTCTTTGAATTAGCATCATGTTGCATCAATTAGTGCTTTTTTTTTCTTTAACTGGTGGCTGTAACATGTTTTTTTTTTTTTTTTTTTTTTTTTTTGTTTAAAGAAGTTTCGTGCTACATTTTGTCTAGATGATTGTTTGGGTCCATTAAAGAAGTATATCTACAGTTAAATAAAACTGTTTTATTTTCATTAGATTTACACTGTAACAATAATTGCCTTTGCTCAGCTGGTTATTGTTATGATGTCTCCTGGCTACTGCTTGGCTCTTTATTGCAATGAAATTGGATGTATCTTTTACTTTTAGTTTCTTTCTTTTTTTTCCCCAGAAATTATTGTGTCTCATGTCTGTTTAACTAGAAAGTTTTGCTGCCTAAGGGGATAGGTTGTCATGTTTGTGGTGATCCAAGTTTTTTTCCAGTTATGAGTAGATTTTATGAGTTGCTTACTGATAGAATATTTGCGGCACATATGTATGTTGATGTTATCAAAACACCACACTAAACTAGTTAGTTTGACTGGAACTATATATACATATCCATACATGCATAAATACATGCATGCACATACATATGCATGCATGCATTGTACATGTATATATGTATGTATGTGTAATATGTGTATGAGTGTATATATACATATACATACATATACATATATGTATGTGTACATATATGGATACATATATGTGTATATGTATGTATGTGTGTATCTGTATATGTATAGATAAATAGATATATATATATATATATATATATATATATATATATATATATATATATAGATGCATACATGCATGTATGTATGTATGCATGGATGTGTGCACACATGCTTGCATGTTTATATGTATATGTTTATATGCATGCGTACATGCATATATTTATGTATGCATGTATGCATATGTATATTCATGGGGGTAGATAGATGGATAGATATAGATAGATAGCTACGAACGCATGGGTTTCTATATTGAAACTTCTGGAAAAATGATGCAGTCCACTGGTTCATATCTCGGACCATCTGGAATTTCTCAGCCTGATGGTTCCCTAAAACATCATGAATCGAGTTCTTGTGATACTTACAAGCAAACTAGTGTCCAATCAAATGATGCCTGCAGAGATTTTGCGACTTAAAATGGATTTTTTAATGCTTCCTTGTCTACCAATTTCAATTCCCATGATGACTATTAGTTACTATGTATTATTTATAACATATTAGTGGTTGCTATCTACCCTATGTGACAAGATACAGGTAAGGAAACTCGATGCAAATAGGGTTTTATAAATGCTTTAGGTGCATTATATTAATGTTTTTGTCTGTTAGATATCAATCAGAGGATAACCGGTACCCTGAAAACCATTGTGCATTAGTACAGCCATTCTATTATTTTGTTCTTTTATTTGCTTATTGTTAGCTTTTTTATGGTTATGCTTATCTCACTTTTGACTGATTCTTGATTGCTTAGCATGTTTACAAAATATTATACTAATCTGAACTCTCGATGAACTTGCTGCTGATTAAGAGAAAAATCCTGGGCCAGCAACTTTAGTAGTTGACTGTCTGTTTTGTTCTGAACCAATCTTTTATAAAACCTCTTTGACTTCCTATATTTCTCCTTCATTTTCTCTATTTTATTGTAACCTCTTCTTTGCAATAATTTCCAAACCAAGTTGCCAGTTGTAAACAATCTATTAGGAACATTTGACTGACTTGATTGAACTATGGGGCTTTAGGGATGTTCTCTTTCTTTGTTTTTGTCCTCTTTTTTTCCTTTTTGTCTTTGTGCCTGTGAGCTATTTGGTGTCTCATTTTCTTACTGCGTACATGTATGGTATTAATATGCTTAAGCTGGAAATTGCTTTGGTGCTTTTTTTTTTTTTTTGATTCTATTGCGACCATTTATTTTTGGAGCATAGATGTGCAGCAAAGTTATCTTGCCTGGTTCAATTATTGAGGCCTTTGAGACACTGTTGTCATCTGCTGCAACAACGGTAGATGAGGATGCGGGAAATCCTTCTTGGCAACCACGTGCTGACTTTTACATCACTTGTATTTTGTCCTGCCTTCCATGGGGAGGTGCAGAACTCATTGAGGTAATATTGGTTTGGTGCCTGGAATGTTTTGGATCTGCATAAATGCTTCTAGGTTGTAGAGCCTTTTTTTATCATAATAACATTATATTGTAAATTTTATATCTTTTGATTACTCTTTGAGTTAGATTTTTTGAAAAATGTTTTGTGGTGTTCTCGAACTCCACAATTGTTAGTTGACTACTATATGTACCTCAGTTTAGTTTATCTGTCAATAATCTCTCTTTTGCGATTACTTATGATGAATATTGAATTTGTGAAAAATCTGGAGATTTTATGACTCTGCTAAGGGTGTCACTTTACTCCTCTTTTTTTTTTTTTTTTTTTCTGTCTAGGCTCTTGCATGGTTAAATGGGATTCTAGGATTGTTAAAATTGTATTGTGGGGTTAAATTTGGGGGCACCTTCCTTATTTTACGCATTAAAATGGTCGTTTGCAACACACAATATCAAAGTTGCCCTTATGGTGAGCCATTATTCTGTTAGTGGTCCTCTCTCTCTCTCTCTCTCTCTCTCTCTCTCTCTCTCTCTCCATTTTAAGTTTTCAAGTGGCATTTGTAATTGATGGGAGAGATACAACATTATTCTGGATATGCCTTCTTGAAATCTTATTATCTATAATAAATGCTTTGTTACAAAAAATATAATTATCTATTTGCTTCTTACTAAATTATTGTTTGTTTGCAATTATGGAAAGAAAATATATCGATAGTCTATATCTTTGTTCTCTGTTTTTTATTGATAATACTATCCTAAAGTTATCCAATAAAAAATTATCGTGTATTAGAAATGACTGTAGGATTTTGTATTGTAGCAAGTTCCAGATGAGTTTGACAGAGTAATGATTGGTGTACAATCTTATATGAGCATCAGAAGGCGCACTCAAGACATTGGTTTCACAGTTTTTGATTCTGATGAGGACAAATTTCTTGAGGAAAAGGTACAACTTTATGAATCAGCATATGATTGCAAGTTATTGTTTACTTGCCCCAATCTAATGAAGTTGCTTCATTGTAGTTATTATTATTATTATTATTATTTAAATTATTGTGATTTCTAATTCTGCTGTTTTGCTTTTCTTGGATTTGCATTATGTAACTCTTCCTGTCTATATAATAAGTAAGAAGATTTTATGTGTCCTCCAAGTTGATTAGATTAATGTTATCTTAATGGATTCCTAAGATCCCTAATTACACATCAAGAATTTAAGACATTTCATATAATTAAATTGGTGGATGAAAGGGAGAGATGCATTTGGGATGTTATGTGATTGGCAAATGGCTTTGACCGTCAACCTGAAAAAAATCATGATACATTAAAAATGCCCTTAATCTGTTCAGACAGTTGGGCAGTAACGAGTTTTGAGCACTTTAAGTATGATAGAAATTAGGATGTTGAAGAGATGTTTGATGTTTGTACAATGAAGAACCATGGATTGAGGGATGATTGCATGAGGAGAAACTTGTAAGTAGCACCAGCTCAACACAAAGTGGCAGAGAACCAAAAAGATGTTATGATGTGCATTTACTACTCAGGTTTATGGAGTTCTTGGGAAGATATAGGTTTCTATCGTGTTTGAAGCATGGAATGTTGGACCGCCTCGACCTAGGTGGTTCGGGATGTGTCGAATTGTACGGGCGACCAACTGGTGTGGCTCGGGCATTCGATTCGGAATACCAGCGAAAACGTAGCAAGGGAGAAGGAAAGAGAGGAAGGGAGAGATAAAGGAGGGGAGAGAAGGAGAGGGAAAGGCTGATGGTGGCTTGCTGAGGCTGCCAAAGGGCTATCGTGGCCATCGGATGGTTGAAATCGACCCCACAGACACCGTGGATTCAAAACAATGGTGATTTGTCCCTATTCATTGCATTTTTTTTTTTAACGTGATGCATAGTGAAGCTAGCAAATTCATTACCAGCTTCACTTAAAAAAAAAAAAATCCATTGCCTGCCTCATTGTGCATTGCATTAAAAAAAAAAAAGAAAACCCAATAAACAAGGGTGGGTTGCCCCTTTTCGAACCTATGGCATTTGCGAGGTTGATTTTGGCCATCCGGCGGCCTTCCCCTCCCTCCATTTCTCTTCCTCCCCCCCTCTCTCTCTCTCTATATCTAATCTCTTTTGGTGGAAGACCGCATAACCCTGGAGCGCTTGGCGGCCCTCTGGTGGCTGTCACAGGTGTCTTCGCTGGCCTCCCTCTCTTTCCCTGCGTCCCTCTCTCCCCTCTCTTCCTCCCCGGTTCTCTCTTCTTTCTGTGTTAGTTTGGGCCTGGTAACAATTCATTATAGGGGGTGCATCGACTCGTACTGCTGGCTGGCGGGTACAGGGTCCGGTTCTGAGTTGGCGAACCTTGGTTTGAAGGGTTAAGATAGAGAATGTAAGGCCTAAGATAATATAAATGGAAATTGTAGAATGGATTGGAAACTTAAGTAGTGACAGCAAATCTAGATCCTAGTGGGAACATATGGAAAAATAATCTGTAATAATGGGGATGAATGATGAAAATGATGCAGTAAAGCTTGGCGGAATAGATGGTATACGATGGCTCAGTCACAAGCATAGGACTGTTGAAAAATATCATGTATGTGCATGCACTCATTCTAGCACATCTAGCACATCGTATGGCTACTACAAATTGTTGTCAAGCAACATGGCTTCAGATCTGTGATGATTCTGTCTTTTCAGTATTTGATCATAGGTGAAATCTGCCACATTGTGTAAACTGAAAAAACATACAAAAATGAATATTATCTCTCAATGGTGTTATCAAAAGCTGAATTCTTGTGCGTACTGGCCCTGTACATGCTGGTATGTACAGGAACGAGTTTGAGCCAGTATGATTGAGGCTGGTAAGCACCACTTTTTAGTGAACTGAGCCCATATCATGCCATATCAAGGTGTACCAACCCTTCACCAGTCTGGTACCACTCGGTGCTTTTTCTCATTTTCATACTTTCACATGATTTTGCCTAGGCATACCACCTGCATATCGCCCTTGTACCAACTGTTGCACCATATTGATTGCCATCTCTTTGGTACTGACCCTTGACATTAAACCCCTGGGTTACTGTGTATTATGGTTCTATAGGCAAAATTAATTGAGACATGCTTGAAGACAACTGATCTTGTGTAAGGTGCACCAACTCTGCATTTGACATCTTTGTTGATTTGACATCTTTGTTGATGAATATTGATGAAATCACGGCTTATATTTTTCAGTATTCATCAACAATCTTGTCTTAAAGAAGTAGAATAGGTATAATGTAGAAGTCCTATAAGGCTATGCATGGGTTGAACTTGGTAAAACTTGGTCCTCTGAACTTACCTTATCATGTTATGAAGTGTTCCTATTGGACATAGAAATCAATGCGCTTTGTATGAGTGAATAGAATATGATAGATTATAATATTATTCTTGATTTTGTGTTACCTGGGCATTTATGATGAACTTGTAGAATCTGGATGCGTATCCAAATAGGATATGTTGGTGCAGAATCTGGTCGACGTCGGGACGAACTGGAGTGGAGGAGGACGAGGTCGCCGTCGGAGACTTGCAAAATAAAGTTCCGTCCGGAGTCGGTGGTGGTGGCTCTGGCAGGACCCTCCGACGATCAAGACAGCTCTTCTAGCCAATAGAAATGGAGTGCTTAGAAAAGAGTTCGGCAGAATTTCGGAAAGGGGAAGAGAGTTTAGAGCTTAGAGCAAACATATTGGGAGGGTTCCTTTTTATAGATGGAGTTTGATTAATGGTGACGGCCATATCGTCTGGTAGCGGATTGCTCGAGACCACGTGGAATTCGGTACGGAGAAGAAGGTATCGTCAGACCGATAGTGACAGTCATACCATTCGGTAGCGGGCCGCTTGAGGTCTAGTGGAGTCTATCACGGAGAGGGGCGTCGTCTGTGGCAGACTGATGGCGACCATTCGCTAAGATTTAATAGCCATAGTTCGGAGGAAGTAGGCATTGGTTGGTGGACTTCGACATATATCAATTCTAAAGGAGTTCGGACTTCTGAAGGGAATACGTTTGAAGGGGATCATCCGAGAGCAATCTGCTGGAGGAATCCGATTGAAGGAGAAGTCTGAAAGGAGTTCGGCTCTCGTAGGAGTTCGACGGAAGGAGGGATCTGGAAGAAGTTCGGCTCCCGTAGGAGTCTGACTGAATGAGGGATCGGAAAGAAGTTCGGCTTCCGTAGGAGTCCGACTGAAGGAGTCCGGAAGGAGTTCGGTTCCCGTAGGAGTCCGACTGAAGGAGGGATCTGGGAGGAGTTCGGCTTTCGTGAGAGTCCGATTGAAGGAGTGCGGAGGGAGTTCGGCTCCCGTAGGAGTTTCGACTGAAGTAGGATCGGAAAGGAGTTCGGCTGCTGTAGGAGTCCGACTGAAGTAGAGATTTGGAAGGAGTTTGCTCTCGTAGGAGTTCGACTGGAGGGATCGGGAGAAAGTTCGGCTCCCGTAGGAGTTCGACTGAAGGAGGGATCCGGGAGGAGTTCGGCTCCATAGGAGTCCGACTGAAGGAGTCCAAAAGGAGTTTGGCTCCCGTAGAGTCTGACTGAAGGAGGGATTCGGAAGGAAGTTCGGCTCCTATAGGAGTCCGACTGAGGAGAGATCCGGAAGGAGTTCGGCTCTCATAGGAGTCCGAGAGGAGTTCGGCTTCCGTAGGACTGACTGAAAGAGTGCGGAGGGAGTTCGGCTTCGTAGGAGTCCGACTGAAGGAGAAATTCAGAAGGAGCTCGGCTTCCATAGGAGTCCGACGGAAGGAGGGATCCGGAAGAAGTTCGGCTCCTGTAGGAGTTCGACTGAAGGAGTGCGGAGGAAGTTCGGCTTTCATAGGAGTCCGACTGAAGGAGAAGTTCGGAAGGAGTTCGGCTCTCGTAGGAGTTCGACTGAAGTCTGGCCGTTGAATGGGGTAGATCGGAAAAGGGCTCGGCTGCTTGGAGAGTTCGGTTGGGGCTCGGCCGTTGAGGGAGAATTCCCGATTGAAGCTTTTCCGTGGTTACCGGTTGCATTGAGATAAGCATCAGATCGGACTTCGGTGGGAGCGGAGTTTATCACCAACAATGGTCCGTCCACTCCTGAGTTCGAAATTTGAAGGGGGTACCAAAAAGGCGACCGCCGAAGTCTTTTTTCGGGCTCTGCACCTGTTGAGGTTGAAGCTTGGGGGAGATCTTGTCTCCAGCCGAGGTTGATGTTGAAGTTGAAGCTCGGAAAAGATCTTATTTCCAGACGAGGTTGAAGTTGGAGTCGAGACTCGGGGGAGATCTTGTTTCCAGCCGAGGTTGAAGTTGAAGTTGAAGTTGAGGCTCGGAAGAGATTTCATCTCCAGCTGAGGTTGAAGGAGATCTCATCTCCTATTGACGAACGTTGAAGCTCGGGGGAGATCTTATCTTCAGTCGAGGTTGAAATTGAAGTTGAGGCTCGGGGAAGATCTCATCTCCAGCCGAGGTTAAAGGAGATCTCATCTCCTGTTGACGAAGATGTTGAAGTTCGGGAGAGATCTTATCTCTGGTCGAGGTTGAAAGAGAAGTTCGGGGAAGATCTTATCTTCGGTTGACGTAGACTTTGAAGCTCGGAAGAGATTTTATTCTCTAGTCGAGAGTTGAAGGAGATCTTATCTCCTATTGATGTAGACTTTGAAGCTCAGGACAGATCTTATCTCTGGTCGAGGTTGAAGGAGATCTTATCTCCTGTTGACGTAGACTCTGAAGCTCGGGAGAGATCTTATTTCTGATCGAGGTTGAAGGAGATCTTATCTTCTATTGACGTAGACTTTAAACCTCGGAAGAGATCTTATCTCTGGTTGAGGTTTATCTCCTATTGACGTAGATTCTGAAGCTCGAGAGAGATCTTATCTCTGGTCGAGGTTGAAGATCTTATCTCCTGTTGATGTAGACTCTGAAGCTCGGGAGAGATCTTATCTCTGGCCGAGGTTGAAGGAGATCTTATCTTCTATTGATGTAGACTGTGAAGCTCGGGAGAGATCTTATCTCTGAGTGAGGTTGAAGGAGATCTTATCTCCTATTGACGTAGGCTTTGAAGCTTGGGAGAGATCTTATCTCGGACCGAGATTGAAGGAGATCTTATCTCCTATTGTTGTTGGGCACAATGGGGTCGTTGTCGGGACCTTTCCTCTCGTCCCGTCTAAAATGAACGGGGCCTTTGGCTTTGCTCGTATTAGGACGAGGTTCTTTTGTTCCTAATGGGTTGTGGGGGCACATAAGGGTCGTTGTGAGGGCCTCTCCCCTCATTTCGTCTAAAATGATCGAGGCCTTCGACTTTGCTCGCATTAGGACGAGGTCCTTCTCCTGTTTCTAACGGACTGTGGGGGTACATAGGGCCGTTGTTAGGGCCTCCCCCCATCTCGTCTAAATAAACGAGGCCTTCGATTTTGCTCGCGTTAGGACGAGGTCCTCCTATTTCCAACGGGCTGTGGGCACATAAGGACCGTTGTCAGGGTCTCTCCCCCATATCGTCTAAAATGAACGAGGCCTTCGACTTTGCTCGTGTTAGGACGAGATCCTCCTCCTGTTCCTAACGGACTGTGGGGGCACATAAGGACCGTTGTCAGGGCCTCTCCTCCCATCTCGTCTAAGATGAATGAGGCCTTCGACTTTGATCGCATTAGGACGAGGTCCTCCTATTCCTAAAGGGTTGTGGGGCATATAAGGGCCATTGTCAGGACCTCTTCCCCCATCTCGTCTAAGATGAACGAGGTCTTCGACTTTGAAGGAGATTTCATCTTTTGTTGACGAAGACGTTGAAGCTCGAGGGAGATCCTATCTCCAGTCGAGGTTGAAGTTGAAGTTGAAGTTGAGGCTCGGAGGAGATCTCATCTCCAGCCAAGGTTGAAGGAGATCTCATCTCCTGTTGACGAAGACGTTGAAGCTCAGGGAGATTCTATCTCCAGCCGAGGTTGAAGTTGAAGTTGAGGCTCGAGGAAGATCTCATCTCCAGCCGATGTTGAAGGAGATCTCATCTCTTGTTAACGAAGATGTTGAAGCTCGGAGAGATCTTATCTCTCGTCGAGGTTGAAGAAAAGTTCGGAGGGAGATCTTATCTCCGATTGATGTAGACTTTGAAGCTCGGGAGAGATCTTATCTCTAGCCGAGTTGAAGGAGATCTCATCTCCTTTTACTCTAGCCGAGGTTGAAGGAGATCTCATCTTCTGTTGACGTAGACTTTGAAGCTCGGGAGAGATCTTACCTTGGCCGAGGTTTATCTCCTATTGACGTAGACTCTAAAGCTCGGGAAAGATCTTATCTTTGGCCGAGGTAAAAGGAGATCTTTATCTCTTGTTGACATAGACTGAAGCTCGGGAGAGATTTTATCTCTGGCCGAGGTAGAAGGAGATCTTATCTCCTGTTGATGTAGACTCTGAAGCTTGGGAGAGATCTTATCTCTGATCGAGATTGAAAGAGATTTTATCTCATGTTGACGTAGACTCTGAAGCTCGGGAGAGATCTTATCTCTGATCGAGATTGAAAGAGATTTTATCTCATGTTGACGTAGACTCTGAAGCTCGGGAGAGATCTTATCTCTGGTCGAGGTTAAAGGAGATCTTATCTTCTGTTGTTGTCGGGCACAATGGGACCGTTGTTGGGATCTTTCCTCTCGCCTCGTCTAAAATGAACGGGGCCTTCGGCTTTGCTCGCATTAGGACGAGGTTCTCCTCCTGTTTCTAATTGACTGTGGGGCACATAAGGACCGTGTTGATGGCCTCTCCTCCCATCTCGTCTAAAATGAACGAGGCCTTCGACTTTGCTCGCGTTAGGACGAGGTCCTCCTCCTGTTCCTAATGGGCTGTGGGGGCACATAAGGACCGTTGTCAGGGCTTCTCCCCCATATCATCTAAAATGAACGAGGCCTTCGATTTTGCTTGCGTTAGGATGAGGTCCTCCTCCTGTTCCTACCGGGCTGTGGGGCACATAAGGGCCGTTGTTAGGGCCTCTCTCTCCATTTTGTCTAAAATGAATGAGGCCTACGACTTTGCTCGTGTTAGGACGAGGTCCTTCCGTTCCTAATGGGTTGTGGGGGCATATAAGGGCCGTTGTAAGGGCCTCTCTCCTCATCTCGTCTAAGATGAACGAGGCCTTCGACTTGCTCATGTTAGGACGAGGTTCTCCTCCCGTTCTTAACATGGTCACTATTGATTGCTTCTTTCCTATCATTAGGTAGTTTTTGCACCGAGAAATGATAATGTTGAAATGGAGGAGTTTTATTGAAGTAAAATTATCGATAGTATATTCTCAGATTCTCTGAGTCTCAAGGTTGTGGGAGCGTTGTTCCTCCGAGCTCCTTCTGATGATAAGTTTTGGGCCGGACGACCTCTTCTGCTTTATATGGGCCTTCCCAATTCGGGGTAAGCTTCCCCTGGTTCTGAGGCTGAGGGATGGCGGCTCGCCGAAGTACTAAACCCTCTAGAGATAGCGTTGATGATGTCGAGGGGCGGCCGATCTTCTTGTTCATCCCTCATTGGTGGTTCTAGCTGCGGTAGCGTCCTTGGCTGATCTTCTCTTGCTTCAGGCATGCGTCTGTGGAGCATTAAGGGGGGCGTAGTTGTGAAACCTTCTGGGGGGAACTTCTTCGCGCCCTTCCGTCAGGGCTTCCTTGACGACGAGCTCGAGGAGTTCGGGCTCGTTTGCGCTCGGGGGAGTCCGTGAGCGTGGCCGAGCTTCATTCAGTCCTCTTGTGAAACCTCTTAGGGGGAGAACTTCGTGCCCTTTTGTCGGAGCTTCTTTGATGACGAGCTTGAGGGGGAGTTCGGCCTCGTTTGCGCTCGGAGGAGAGTTCGTGAGCACGGCCGAACTTCATTCGATCCTTCATTAGCCGCGGGTTTGCTAGACTCGCCCGCCTGCCGCTCTCCTACGGCTTCTTCATCCTTCAACTAGAAGGCTTCTTCTGCACGGGCATATCCCTTAGCTCGAGCTAGCAGATCGGCAAAGTCCTTGGGGTACTTCTCCAACCTCTAACGTAGCAGCATTAAATCGGGTGACATAAGCCCGGATGGATTCTCCTTCCTGCTTGACGTTCATCAGGGAATCCGAACCTCGGTGCGGACGTCGGCTGCCGACGAAGTGAGCCGCAAACTGATGGCTCATCTGGTCGAAGGAGAAGATCGTACCTGATTTCGACGCCGAGTACCAGTTTCTTGCTGCTCTCTTTAAGGTAGATGGGAAAGCTTGGCGTAATATGGCGTCTGCTGCGCCATAGAGCAACATTATGGCCCGGAAGGCTTTCAGGTGATCGATCGGATCGGAGGTTCCGTCATAGCTTTCAAATTGGGGGAGCTTGAAGTTCGGTGGAACTTGCTCTTGCACAATTCGGGGAGAGGAAGGGGGATTGGTGCGGACGTCGTCAAGGCGAGCTGGGGCGATGTGACCGAGCTCCTCAATCCGTCAATCCATCCCCTGCAGTTTCTGATCGAGGACGTTAACTCAGTTGCAGGTCTTGGAAGGCTTTCGACCGTGGATGAGAAAGGTTCCTTCCGGAGAAGAACTATGATCCAAGCAAGGATCCTCTGCTCTTTGTTTCTCCTTCCCAAGGGCGACGGGTATGTTAGCCCAAGTGTTCCTCCTGGGGATCGATTTCTGACATCCCGACCGTCGGTTTTCTGGCAGAACTGTTATCGGGGGCTGCGTATGGCCTGCACCATTTCGGTGTGGCCCTGAATCCGCTGCATCAGCGGGTTAAACTACTCCGCGTCTATCGTGGCCGCCGGTGGAGGAGGTGGTTGAAGCGCCGGCAATAGAGCAGGAACAGATGGATCTGGCTTAGACCTTGTAGAAGAAGGTCGGCAGGGTCGATTGAGCACTCCTTTAAGAATAAGGGTACCTCAGAAACTGAGGGCCCTTCTAGCGCTAATGTTGTTGGTGCTACGGGAGTCAAACTTCTCTCGGAGGAGTTGGACTCCCACATAAGCCGAACTTCTCCTCGATCCCTCCTTCAGTCGGACTCCTACGGGAGCCGAACTTCTTTCGGATCTCTACTTTAGTCGGACTCTTACGGGAGCCGAACTTCTCCCCAATCCCTCCTTCAGTCGGACTCCTATGGGAGCCGAACTCCTTCCGGATCCCTTCTTCAGTCGGACTCCTATAGAAGCCAAACTTCCTCCGCACTCCTCCTTCAGTCGGACTCCTACGGGAGCCGAACTTTTTCCATATTTCTCCTTCAGTCGGACTCCTACGGGAGCCGAACTCCTCCCCGATCCCTTCTTCAGTCGGACTCCTACAAGAGCCGAACTCCTTCCGGACTCCTTCAGTCGGACTCCTACGGGAGCCGAACTTCTTTCCGATCCCTCCTTCAGTCGGACTTCTATGGGAGCCGAACTTCTCCCGGATCCCTCCTTCCGTCGGACTCCTACGGGAGCCGAACTCCTTCCGGACTTCTCCTTCAGTCGGATTCCTCCAACGAATTGCTCTCGGATGATCCCCTCCAGACGTATTCTCTTCAGGAGTCCGAACTCTTCTGGAATTGATATATGTCGAAGTCCACCAACCAATGCATGCTTTCTCTGAACTACGGCTATTAAATCTCGGCGAACGGTTGCCATCAGTCTGCCATAGGCGACGTCTCTCTCCGTGACAAACTCCATCAGGCCTCGAGTGGCCCGCTACCGGACGATATCGCTGTCACTATCGGGCTGACGACACCTTCCTCTCCGTATCGAACCCCACGCCACCTCGAGTGGCCCACTACCAGACGGTATGGCCGTTACCATCAATCAAGTTCCGTCTATAAAAAGGGATTCTTCCGATATATTTTCTCTAAGCTCTAAGCTCTCTTCCCATTTTCGAAACTCTACTGAACTCTTTTTTGAGTACTCCATTTTTGTTGGCCAGAAGAGCTGACTTGATCGTCGGAGGGTCCTGCTGGAGCCACCACCATTGACTCCGGACGGAATTTTATTTTGCAGATCCCTGGCAGCGACCTCGTCCTCCTCCAGCTCGTCCCGACATCGATCAGATTCTGCACCAACAGGATACATGTCAGACACTTGGATGCTTGTCAATTTTTCTTTAGTTGCAGCTTAGTCATTGATTAGGAGTCAGACTCTTCAACAACTAGTTTAACCACTATAGTAGTGTTAACAGTAAGCTTTTGTTCTTGGTTAAGCATGTGGGTATCAAGATCGTTTTATATAATTCCAAATTTTGTCTATATGTCAGCAGACTTTACAAGCAATATCTTTTATGGTTTCTTTAAATATTTAAATTTTAAAAATATGCTAGTTAAAATTAATTTTTTCTATGTTATCCCCTTGCATCCTTTTTCCCCTTTTGCCAAGTCAGACAGTTGGACGTATGTCTATCCGATTCTAATGACCAGGTCCATGCAACATTATTGATCTTACTGTTATCAGGCATTTGGACATATGTCAGAAAACCAATCCGGTTTTTTATTATTTTATTTTGTGTTTTCTTGAGTATTTTTGCCTAGATGTCATCAAGGATTCTTTTTCTTTATTTCATGGTGGACAGGATTTAGTTGTTGTCTTATGGCAAGAATGTAGCAACATGTTACTAATGATAAGATTCTGACTTCAGGTTTGATGCCTCGTGTTTTATTGTCCTTTTCTTGTATGAAAATATCTTTTGGATGTTTGACAAACTTCAATGTTCAGTATCAAATTGATATTCTTATCTTTTGTTTTGTGCCATAATCATATAATTTATACAGATGGACCATTAATGGTGAAAATTTTGATTGGAGTTTTATATTATTATTATTATTTCTTTTGTAGAAAACAGGATGCTCCTTTTTGAAGATTGCTTCGGAAATTTGAGCCAGTGTTTCAGTCAAACTTCTACCATATGTTTATTCAAATAAAACTTTATGTGAATTAGGGTGTGGAATATCATGATTTTTGTTGGGAAGCCGGTGTATGCGATGAACTAGTCAAAGCACGAGAGTAGGCAACCAATGAACCCAAAGAAAATTTAAAATGAGGCCCCAATCACATACCACAGGTGTATTGTCATACAGAACAAGGTCTCCCAATTGTATGCTGTTGACTTGATGAATCAAATTTTGGTGAATTACTAACACCATGGATGCCAATTCTTGAAAATGGGATGGTACAATTGTATATCTGAATTTCTATGAAATCATTGGATCAGTGGAAGGGAACTTCTGCCAACTTGATACCCTTCTTAATTTCTTTTGTGGCTTAGGATTGGAGCCAATATAACCTAGAAGATTGGAGCCAATATAACCTAGAAGATTGATAATAATGCAGGGAATGAGGTGACTGTGAGAGGTGTAAAAGGAAATGCTAAGGGAGGAAGAGGTTAATGTTTGTAAAGAGACATCGATTTGGAATGAGGGGAAATCAAGTACTTATGCATTACATTCTCATTTAAAATGTTGTCCACTTTAATTAAATATGTTTTTTTTGTCCAAATCAGTCTTTATATTCTACCTTAATTGAAGCTTCTCCATTCAAGTTTGTTAAGTCTTTGCTGTCATTTTGACTTCGGTGGCTCAAATTTAGGATGTGCGCCATGCTTTATGTTAAGGGAATTGAGTTCTTAGCAACATATGATGTGCCTACTGTGTTGTAGGATATTGACTGTGTTATCATGATAATGTTTCTTTACTCTCTTTTAGTTTTTGTGATAGCTTGGGCCTTACCAACCTCACTTTCTCATTTTGATCCTGTGCATTGTCTACTTTGATAAGCTTCTTGTTGCTTGATAATTATATTTATTTAGCACATAGATAAATGCTAAATTGCTTCATAAGGAGTCTTTGCTACTGTATTTCCTTCTATGTTTTATAATGCTTCATCTTTAGCAGGTCGTTGTTTTGTATTCATGTTGGATAGGAGCATTGGAGCTTAACCTTAACTTCATCAATATCTTTTTTGGTCACCAGATATTTTAGAGCCTACCAATATCTCAAATTGCTTTGGGCTGTGAAAGTTTCATGAAAATTGTTATTCTAATTGTTGTAGATGTTTCATTATTGTTACCATAGTCAAAAATTCATGTAATTTTGTATGCTAATTGTTGTAGATGTTTCATTATTGTTACTGTAGTCAAAAATTCATGTTGTATTAAGCTGAAAACAGTGCATGTTGGAGGGTATTATGCATGTCCTTTTTGTTTACATATGTAAGTCTGTAAATTTATCTGCACATTATTTAACAATTTTTCAAATACACGGAAACACTGACATCTATCTCAGTATACAAGTAGAAATAACTTTGCCATTATTTTATCATCATTCTACCAATTTATGTATTCAGGATTTTTTAGAAGATTTATGGGATCGTATACAAGTTCTTTCGAACAATGGATGGAAAATTGATAGTGGTATGTGCTTTTGTTCTTTCTTTTCTTAATACCATCTTAAATTTAACCACAATTTTTATGTTAAGGTGTTTCATTTTTTTATTAAGTTGAGTAAAAGGCTTTGTGATTGTCTGCCTAATAATTGTCCTAGTCTACTAGTTAGTATTGTTGAAATGGACTTTTTTGTAGGACTTGCTTGTGATTGAGAACAGCAAATGTTCCACTATATTGAAGCTAAAAAAATACGTATTATACATACTAATATTTTGGTTAGTGATAAGGATGTTGGAAGGTGAAAAGGTTGGACTTTGTAAATTCAACTGTGTATTGGAAATTTTAACAACCTTGGACAATGCTGATTAATCCATTGTATAATTGTATCCACAAGGTTTTACTCTCCTATAAGAATCAGTTTAAAAAATGTAATAGAAGCAGCTAGGGAATGATTAGGTGGAAGATGAAGCCATGAAGCTGCCGGCCTTGTCATGACGTGAGATATAACCTTATGCTAGATAGATAGATTCCCTCACTCTTTTTTATCTGGTACAAAATGGTAAGCTGTAGAAGCCAGATAATCAATCATCGATCAGTAGTATTGCTGCCCAATTTGGGCCAATGTAAGATTTTAAATCCTATGGGAAGGGACTGTCTCATTTTTCTTATAGAATGGGATGCACCGCTATCTCACCCCATCTCGACATTTGGGATGGAGGATGTCCAAAGGCATCCCGATCGGGATGTTGGAACGCTAGCAGGATGGCCATGTCTTGACACATGGGATAACACCCAGTCCTGGTGTCCTGCAAGATGTCCCGCTGGGACCTAAATCCTTGGGCCAATGTGGTAGGTCCAAAGCTATGAGTTAGGACATGGAAGAGAACATAGATGTGTGAATGATGCCATCTCATCATGATGAAGAATACTATAATGAGGCACAGCACCACACAATGAATTAAGTGAGACCATATGAATGACGCGCACATTATTTGATCGGGATATGTCTAAGTAAATAACAACATTTAGATTTGGAGTGGCTTGCCTCCTGCATGACAAATGGATGGCATGTTGATGCTATGACAAGGACCCTCAAGGAGGCAAGCGTAAGACAAATATAGTGTAGGGGATCAATATTCTTAATTTTAAATTGGCATTGAATAAGGTCTTTAAGATGGTTATGTCTGCATATTCTGTGTTAGAAACTTCCTACCTGCTTTAGACTTTCACTCTTGCAATTACACAGGATTTTTAATGCTTCTAAATTCTAAGCATCCTTCAATAAACAAACTTTGCAATGATCAGTAATGGCAAACTCTTTTGTTTGGGGCAGCCATGACCTATGAGGTTCTGCATACATCATGCAACTTCAAAATCAGTTAGAGGAAAAGTAACCACTATTAGACAAGAAGATAATTAGTGACTATTGTAATATCTGATTTTACGTAGTATGCATATGCTTCCTAGTTCCTAGGGTCATGTGAGGCAAGCTTCCCTTTATTGCCACTCCTAATAGTTTCAGCTACCTGTATCTAAACATTACCACCAAATATTGTATCAGCATCATGAAGTATTGTGATGCTGTATGAATGTCATAAATCGTCATGATTGTTAGGCCATGTTTAGAGCAAAGATATCCCATATGATGCAAAGGTGACTTGGGAATAAAGTGGAGAAATGGCTGATGGAAAATGCTTATAGTGATCTCAGAGGCAAGGATAAATATATTGAAGCGAAAATATATTATTGAGGATCATATTGAATTTTAAAAAGCCATATTTTCAGAATAGAACATGAAGTATATAAAATATCATGAAATACGTGGAGTATTGCTAAAGCTAATTGTTTGTAGGTGCAGCAATCAAGGTTTTATATCTTGGTGGGGTGGGGGTGTCCTAGTCATCTTGTCCCATTCTTATGAGAAAATGAAACTAGCATGGGTTCGGGACTTTGAAACCCATCCGCGAAAGGAAAGAAAAAAAAGGAAAGAATGAAAGGAAGGAAAGAAAAAGAAAAAAATGAAACGAAAGAGGAAGAAAAATGAAAGAAAGAAATGAAGGGAGGAGAAAAAGAAAGAAAAAGAAAAAGGAAAGGAGGGTGGAGGAAGAGAAAGAGAAAAAGGAAGGAAAAAAGAAAGGAAAAAATAATGAAAGAAAGGAAAGAAGAAGGGAAGAAAGATGGAGAATATCTGTCGGGATGTATGACTGGGATTGCTATCGGGATGGAACGGGACAATGGGGCATCCCATTCCATGACGATACTAAGACACCTTTGTCCCATGAGATTTAAAACCTTGGTAGCAATCAGATTGGGTAAGGTTGGATACAAGTCATGTCAAAAATCTATCAACATGAATCTAATCCATTTGTTAAATTGGTTAAAAATTTAGACCCAAAACTGACCTTTTTATTAAACGGTCTCTTGGGCTTTTTATTAAACAGGTGACTTGACCTGACCTGCATAACCCATTCAATAAATGACTCGAATTTGATTAAACAGGTTAAATGGATTGGTCATGGCATGATCCATAGAGGTCTAAACTTGAATTTGACATGTTTAATAAATAGGTCTAGATGGGGGGACCTGTTTGTGATCTTGACCCATTTATGCCAAATCTGAACCTGCTTAAAGCAGGTTGGTTGTGGGCTGGTTGGTGGTTTGGGTAATAAATTGCCACCCCTATTGATTTGAAATAAAAAAGGAAAATAAATGGTCAAGGAATTGGATGTGAGTTGGTTCAGTTAGGTAAAAATCAATTCTTAGGAGATGCAAACTCAAATGATGGATTGAAATCGAAGATATCAAAACGAATGGAATACTTATAATCATTTCGCAACATAAGAACCGACTTGATATAAACAGTACCAAAAGTTACCGTGCCAAGCCTAGAAGTACCATTCTTGGATATATGCTACATAACTGCAGTGGAGCTGTTGGAATGTTGTGCTAACACAATGAAGTAATAACAGGGGCAAATTCCCAATCCTAATTAAATATACATTTATACATACATATATGTGTTTTTGTGCATGCGTATGTATGTATGTATATATATGTATATATAGATATATGTATATCTACATATATGTATATACGTATATATAGATATACATGTATATATGTATATATGTATGTCTACGTATATGTATACACACACACACACATACATATATGTATATATTCATAAAAATACATGTACAAATGCAGAGAATCAGCAAATGCTAATATATTATTGAGAAAAACATATGCTTAGTAAAATGTTACTATTGATTTCTAATTCATTATTCAATACATCAACTAAGGTTTTGAGAATCTTTTTGAATTTTTTATCCGGTCAACCTTGTAAGTTGGTCAGCAACCCTGGTGACTTCAATGAACATGTGGTCTGACCACTATTTTGCACGATGGCGATTGCTTCTAAGAAGAGGGATATTGAGAAACAAAGGAAAGTTTAGAGAAGGGAGCGGTTCTGGGTTTGCAGGAAGCCAGACGGCCATTCAAGGACCAGTATTACTTTGGTACTTTTATGGGCAATCATTCAGTCCAACCATTCATGTATAGTCAAAGGTCAAGAATGACCAAATTGTTTTAGTCGAATAAGAAATTAGGAGAGGAAAATGCTTGAAAAAGAACTTTTGAACTTGTGGTTATGAATGGTGAAGATAGGAGGAGGACAAACAGTACAAAAATTTTATTAGAACTCTATAAAACATGGTTGGATTCATCAAGACAACTTTTACATGTTCAAAGCAATAACAACCCATACAACTTAAACTTTCCTACTTTATCTCAAGGAATTTCTTAATCCGGCTTTTCCTCTCAAACTACTACAAATCCATGGATATTATGCTTTCTTGTTGATTACCCCTGCATGACTGTTCCCCTTACTAAGATCAAATAGCACTGCAAACTTTTAACCAGACTACTCTTCTGAGCTCTAAACACCATCTTGCAAATATAGCTATTTACTCTCCCCTGGAAAACTATAACCATTTAACTTCTCCAATTATAGCACTAACTTTGAAAGCCCATTCAAAATTTCAAGAAGAGCTTTTTAATTTATGGATTGTGTTTATCCTCTAACAACAGGAACAATCATGGATTGGCTATAATGTGAAATTGGGATTAGATGAATTAATAGTGGAGTAGAGAAAACAAGAAATATAACATGCGGGATACAAGAATAAGTACAGGAAGCCTCCATTCTTAACAAGTTTGCTACATCTCTTTATGTAAAATAAATAAAAATAACTAAATAAATAGAGACCTGACCTGGCAATCTTCTACACTAGCTATTAAATCGTCTGTCAATTGATCTAAGCCGTTTATTTTAAGTATTTATAATCTCAAAAGTAAACTAATATTCTCTAATCCATTAAGACTATTCTTATTAGGTGATTGGGTGGGGTGTGGCGGTTGGCAGGTGAGGATGAGAAGGATTGGTAAGAAGCATGGTTGGAGTAAGAGAAAAATGGGACGTAAGAGAATTATGTAAGTGTTTAAGTTTGGCTTGAGATAACTCTCAGTTGAGAGTTGAGTGGAAGGAGATTTCTTCTTTGGGTCCCTCATCATTTATAGGAGTGGTGGGAGTGAAACCCATCTAAGATTATGCTCTGGTTGGAGTTGGAGTAAGGCAAGGAGGTGTAAGGGATTATTAGTAAATTAGCAAAAATATGCGTGTCCTGTGGAATTGGAAGGTTTTTTTTCAAAAATTATTGTATCATGTGTTGTTATATAGATGGCTAGGATGGATTTGATAAGATCAAATGGCTCCAATTGGTTCTTGTCAGGAATTTATTGGCGCTTTTTATATAGTATAGATGTAATATATACATAGTATATACATGTGTATGTATATACGTATGTATAAATTGTGTGTGTGTGCGTGCACGCGCACGCGCGCGTGCATGTATATGTATATATACACATATACATATGTACATGTATACATAATACACGCATATACATTAACATTGATGCATGTATATGTATATATACACATGCATATGTACATGTTTACACATGTATGTTTGTATGTATGCACGCATATACATATACATATGTATATGTGTATGTGTACATACATATATGCATACATATGCATGTATGTGTGCGTGCATGCAATGCATGTATATATTTTTATATATAGGGTGGACGAGGATCTGGTTGGCGAAATTTGATGTCTTGTTCTTGTTAGGTGAAATCGAGAGGTGGGGATCCAACACTAACCATTCGAGTTGTTGGATGTAATCTATTATCTATAAATTGCTTATAGACTAAAATTCTTGTGATTTAGAGCCTCTTAGCCTATACATGCATGTAGGGAGAGAGTGGGTTGCTCATGGACGTGGTTATCACACTCGTGTACTATATGTAATGGGTACTTCTAGAGTGGGCCCTGCAAAGTTGGATTCCATCAGTGAATCCCTGTAGGACCCATGTATTAGTTATGCTTGGTCTCATAAATATGATACTCTTTTTCCTTCTTTTAATGAAAACATCTTCTCTCTCTCTCTCTCTCTCTCTCTCTCTCTCTCTCACTCTCACACACACACACACACACACACAAATACGCTCTATCCCTCCCCTCTCCCATCTTTTTTATATGAAAATACCATGCATTGCACTTGCAAAATACTAATTGTAATGAATGTATGATTATCTGTGTGTACAATGCATATGCTAGAAATCTAGTATCCTTTAAATGTGGGTTTATATTGTTGAAAATGCTAAACTATCATCACACTTCATAAGAAAACCTGAAAAACAGGTTATGCACTTATGCTTGTTTAGAGATGAAGGATAATGTGCCGATGTATGACAAGAAGTTCTGTGAGCCCTAATTCTGATTTGTTTAGCATTTATTGTGAAGGTTGATGTTAGTTTGCATGGCCTTTTTATTTATACAGGTTTAGGTTATTGAATTTTTAGTTTAATTTATATTCGTCATACTTATTTTATTGTTTGTGTCACTTTCTCTATTTCTTTTTTTGGGTATATGTATGTTCCTTGAGGACTTGTTATTTACTGAATGGTGATATAACCTAATTACAAATGAACATATGCTTGTCTATATCTTAACCTTCCAGTTTCTCTGCACACAGGCATTTTTTTATGTTTACTTTTTTCTTGGGGGGAAGGGGGTTGTGGCATTGAGTTTCCAAGCGTGTTCTGTCTGTTTGTTTTTATCTTTTGAGTACATCAAGTGAATATTTCTTGCAATTCTGCTGACTTTATCTATTTGCTTATGTTTGGTGGTTACTAATCTAGTTTCTTCTATAACCTCTTCCAGTTCCAACACCTCACCTATCTTTCGAAGCACAATTAGTAGCTGGAAAATCTCTCTGTCTTTCTTCTATCAGTTGCCCTGAGCCACCTGAACCCTCAGATAGACATTATACAGCCTTAAGAGGGAAGGAAAAACATCAAGCCCGGTTGAAGTATCCTCAGAGGATTCGCAGGCTTAACATATTTTCTTCAGATAAAACTGAGGTAACTTCCTTGGATTTATGAATGTTTTGTCGATTGTTGCTTGTATTGGACAAGAAAATTTTCTTTAAATGAAAAACCTTACTAGTTTTGAGTTTTCACTTCCCTTACGTTCTTGTCTTTATCTACTGTAGTTGAAGCATAAATTGGTTAAATAAGGTGTGGTCTTTCAAAACCATATCTTCATGGCACAGGAGTTGTCCCTTGAGGTGGAAGATATCACTTTACCATGTGATCTGAGATGGGAGTTCTCAGAGTTGTGCTTTCATGATAATGATTTGTTTGGCAATGCTTTCTATATGCAATTTGGTTCTTCTTATATAAAGTTTTGTGAGCAAATATAAGCAGTAAAGCTATTAAATGCATTATAAGTAAAGACTCATGCAATGGTGCTAACTAGTATGATAAAAATTAGGGGTCTCATGAGACATGCAGGAATAAACACCATTTGCTAGGAACATGATAACTTTCTTTATCTAAATTGTAAAGGATATCGTTGCAATTTCCTGTAATTTTGGTGTTTGGGTCATATGTTGGACCATTGGTAGTGAAATGGAACTTTAAACTTAGTAATACCTGCAGCTGTTCGTATTTCTTCTCTATATACTTCTGAGTAGAGGGAGGAAGTTTGGTCGAGTTATTTGCTTTGCCATTATTTTCTTCATGCTTTTTGTTTCACATAATCTTTTTATAATCTCTGTGTTGCTTATTTGAACATTCAATGATCTTTAGCATCTTCTTAGTTGATGCATTTTGTGGAATAACTAGCACATGCTTTGCCTCATCAATTACAATATTCTATCTTTTTTTTTTTTTTTTTTTTTTTTTCAATTTTGAATTATAATAATCATATCTCCACTTTTTTGGTTAATATTAATGTTTTTTTTGTGAATGGCAGAACATTCAACCAATTGATCGTTTTGTTGTTGAAGAATATTTGCTGGATGTGCTTCTTTTCTTTAATGGATGGTTTGTAAATACCACTTCTTTTTCATATTTAACACCATGGCTTATGCTTTCACTGAAATTTTAATTTCCATCTCAATTTTGACATGTTAGCTCTAATCTTTATTATTGGTGTACAAAATAATGCTAAATTTTCTAGTCAGATCATTGTCAACTAAATACTTGATCGATAGCTCTAATCTTTACGAGTACTAGTTGGTGTACATGATAATGCTAGATTTTCTACTTGGAACTCCTTGTATATATTTTAGGTACTAAAGAGTTTTTATTTTGTTAATTTTCTTAGCACTACAATTGGGACAAATGATATGAGGCTGATTTTGCTTAATGGCTTTGATTGACATGAACAGAATTTCAAGGAACATGCCCTGTTGAATATGGTTTATTTCATATCCAAAATACTTCCAGCACACGTAATGCACATTCAAGGAATTTCTCTTCTGCCTTGTACTTAGTTGTTAGAACAGGTTTTTTCTGAAGTTCCTACACCTGGCTCACCTTGATTTGCTAATTTGGAAACCGAAGAACAAAGAAATAAATATAGACGGGAAGACTTTGGAGTCTAGCAGACATGCTGGACTTGGGAGTTTTCCCATTATATTTTGGGATATAGTGATAGTTTTTTTTTTTACCTGTTGATTTCTGGTGAAAAGCTAATTGGAGTAAACGAGTACCATACTGTGACACAAGTCTGTATGCACTTGTGTTTAAATTTTTATTTCTTTGGGGATCATTACCCATCTTTTAACCATACCTAAACACAAATGCTGTTCTAGGATTTGATATCTTGTAGAACATTCTTTTTTAACTTCATTTCACCTGTTACTATCCATATTTTAGTGGAAACTTTGTCTAGGTTTAGCTGTGCCTGGCAACTAACATCTTAACAGATGGTTAACATCATTTAGAAATAATGTTTTCGTACTGTGAGGTATGCGGCATTAGTTGATGATGCATATTTCTTTAGAAATATATTTGGTATGTCATTGCAATTTTTCTGCCACTGTTTATATTGTTTATGTCATGTTTAGCTACCTACAATTACTTTTTCAATTCCATAAATTTTTGTTTTATTTCTTCTACCGTATGGATGTCACATTTTTCCTGCTAATTGAGAATATTATAAATAATATCACTAGTGGCCTATCATGAGATGCCAAAACAATGCCGGTAAATATCCATGCTTGAATTGGCATGACAATTCTATTTTCTCATGTGATGCATCTTTTTGACTATCAATGGATAGCTTGAATCCTTTGGGGCTGAATACCAGCATTATCACATTTCATCGTGCAACTTATATTATTCACTTTTAATTTTTTGATGACTTGCTGCAATACATTGTATGGATACATATAATTTTAACTGTTGTAATTATCTGTTTCTTGGAAAGATAGCCGAAAGGAATGTGCTTCGTGCATGGTTGGTCTGCCTGTACCTTTCCGCTATGAATATCTGATGGCAGAGACTATATTTTCTCAGGTACACCTTTGTATTTTCTCATATAAGTTTACTCACTTCTGGATGTCGTTCTTCAATGTCATTGATTGCCCAAAACATTTCTGATTTCTGTTTATGTTTTTAGAAAATTGTCTGTTTATTTTCTTAGAAAATTCATTTTAAGTGTACCATATCTGTCTCTGTTGCAAATGCAGAAGGGTTAAGACTGCATTACCACTTCATGTGCCTAGTGAAAAAAGAAGGAAATCAAATATGGAAGAGGGAAGAATGAATTTAAGAAACAGAAATAATAAGAAAAGTGTTTTCTGCAGATTCAAATACAAAATAAGAATTCATTATGGAATTACCTTAAGGAAAAGCATACTATGTTTTCAATTCAATCAATGATATAACATAAGGTTGCTGTCCATGGTTATGGCTGTATCTGTTGATAGCATTCAGGTCAATGTTCTACATGAACTTAACAGTGTGCCAGGACTTCTTCAACCTGTACTGGCCCATAAGAAGACTTGCAACATTAAGAGAGTTTTATTAGGTTGAGAACATTAATAAGAGTCTGGCAGCTCTTTTCCTTAACCTTCCTCTAGTAGAGCGGATCCTAACTAGTGTCGAAATTGGTGCAAAATCTTAGCTGCCTGTCAGATGTTAAGCTAGATTTTGAGGTCCATTACTGTGAAACCGAGACTTGCAACTCTAAGGTAGCTTTGAGATTGCTTCTTACGATCTAAAACTGATGTATGGATGCTAGATCAGTCTCTAGTATGGCAGCTTGCTTATTTTCTTCAGTATTCTGAAATTTAAATTGCATATGCATAATTGTAGGAGTAAGATTGAGCACATTATTATAGTCAGTTTTTGAATAATTAGGATTATTGAAATTGTTTCATACAAATTTATGTTTTTAATTTTGCATGGTATATGATTGAACCAATTTTTTTTAATAGTATTTGACCACCTTTTAAACCCGAGTGTGTTATCATATTTTACTGATTTCGTTATATGAAATAACTGTAAATAGCGAACTGTAGTTGAGTATCACATTATCCAGGTTTCTTTTACTGTTAGCTCAAATGATTGACTCATATTTTGGCCACATAAAACATGATCCATGCTCTGAGAGGCCCTTTTCATTATAATATGATGGAACAATTAGCTCTCTCTTTTTTTTTTTTAAAAAAAAAATTATATGATGGATTGAGATGATGAGGACTTTCTTATTAGAGGAGATGCTTGATTAAGTTATATTAACCTCTCCTCAAAGGAAATTTTTCAATATCCTCTTATTGGGGCCAATCCCCTGATGCTTGATTTGCACAGAACATTTGGCTCCCTTAACATCATGATTTTTTTTGAGAGCTATAGACCATATACCAAATAATGGAAACCAACTACAAGAACATGAATGTTGGAAATAGTGTATTTAGTGAGAATTGATGAAGAGATTTTGATGTCTCTCTCTCATCTTTTTTTTTTTTTTTTTTTTTTTTTTTTTTGCGGGGGTTGGGGGGTGTGTTTTAGCCCTATGTTGAATGTTTATGATTCTTCTCTTCATTATTTAACTTGACAAAATTATTCTCAGAAAAAAGACAAAATGTTTATTGCAATTCAAAGGATTTTTTTAATGGGAAAAGTATTCGCACAAGATGCTCTCTAGTAAATATATTTGGCCCCATATGCCAGTTCAAGCATTCCATTATCAATTTTGGGGTGGCTGAAACTTCAAATTGTTCTTTGATTTGTATTTGACACATGAGGATTAGATATGTTACATTATGAGAGTCTTGGTGACCAAATACAATAATGTTTTTCAACTGTGGAATTTATCCTGCATCGGTGCATACTCCTTGTCTGAAATTGAACTCATAGGTGTTACCACTGTACTGTTCAAGTGGGAGATGGATGGTCATGCCTTTTTGGATTCTATTTGGGTTCATTGTATATGTATATGTATATGTATTAAAACTTTTGGGCTGATTTTTATTTCTCTCATCCTGGCCAAAACATGTAGGCACGATAACTGAAAACCTGACCGATCTGGGTAATTGTATTTTGTGTATGCTCTGTTAGTATTGTATGTAATTTTGAAACTTATTGTTCAATCTTGTCATCTTGCAGGTACTATTGCTGCCGCAGCCACCATTTAAGCCAATATACTATACACTGGTTATCATTGATCTGTGCAAGGTAATTATATGCTTAGCAAGTTTTTGAGACTATGATATGCTACCAATCAAAGTTTTTGGAACTTCCCTCAAATTTGCTTTTATGCCCATCTTTCTCACTTCTGCTTTGATTGGTATAATGTAGTGGTGCATAACTCCTTCCAAGGAATGCTTTCTTGAAAATATTTATATTAGCTCTTCTCTGTATTCTTTACTTGATTACCTTGGAGCATGATTTTAAGCTGTTTTCTTATGTAATTTACTATGTTTAATGGTTATGCTCTCTTCCATGTGTTTTTGTCTGCCTTCTCTTTTCTCTTATCATCTTATTGTTTCAAAAATGGAAATCCTTATGATTGCTCTGTCTATTTCAAAGGCTTCGCCTAACTCTTTTCTTATAAATATTGCACCTTTGTGGTGTGTATCCTAGCGGTTAAGTTGAATTTTCATTATTATATTATTATCAAGTGTTTCTTTTATCATGCTGCCAGCGTGGGTCAGTGGACAAACTGTGGGCTGAAAACTATTTTATACCATATACTTCTTAATCAATGACTAGGCTTTCCCCCCCTTTTTAGATATTTTTTGAGCGAATTATATTGTGTGTGGAACTTTTGATACTCAAAAGGTTGATTTTTGTTTCTTGTGGTATTCTTCTAGGCGCTCCCAGGGGCATTCCCTGCTGTTGTAGCAGGAGCTGTACGTGCTCTTTTTGAGAGAATTGGTGATTTGGACATGGAGTGCCGCACTAGGCTCATTTTATGGTTTTCTCATCACTTGTAAGTCTGGTTTCTTCTTGAAGCATCTAATTTGGTGGATGGCATTGGAAAATAAGGCTGAATTATATTTCATTGTGGGCAAATAATCTAGGACCCCTTTTTGATTCTTATACCTTATATTTCTTTCCTTGAGTAGTTTTTGAACCTGTGGTAGATATGTTGTTTTGCACACATGTATTTCTTTTTTTATTTTTATTTTTACTTTATTTTTTGCACATAATAATTCATAAGATATACACTTAGATGAAAGAACCTATGATTTTGCTAGTATATGCATATTTGGATCTAGTTCTCTCGCTCCTTGTTGCTTGTTTTTGATCTAAACTTCCAATTTAACGATGACAATGGTTGTAGATTTTGTAGTCTTGTAGGATGGTTATGAGTTAAAATATGATTATGTGAAATGCGCCGACTGTTTTTTTTGCCATTTTTCTCTTTGTAAATTTGTTTTATCTATTAGAATTTAAAATTATAGGTAATAGAGCTTTTCTTATTTCCAATGTTACACTTGTGAGTAGAAGTTACCATAGGATTTTTTGTCCTCACAATGTTTATCACAAAGCTTTTGGTTAGTTGACCCATTACAATTCTTTGGCAGCACGATTGCAAATATCTTTCTCAAATAAAGTTGGAACCTAAATTAAATTTCACAAAATTAGCTATCTAAATTACTTTATCATTTGTTCTATCGTTGGCAATTTCCAATTAATCTGTCTCACTATTAATGGGTAGGGGTGGGCAGGGTACGGTTTGGAGGCCAAACCAAATCAAACCGTTTTATAGGCCAAACCAAACCAAGCTGTCTTAAAATGGCTTGAGAGTTTGTCAAACCAAACCAAACCGTTTCATCTATTGGGCCCGAACCGAATCAAACCGCTTTAAACAGTTTGGTTCGGTTCCAAACCGCACTAAACCGTTTCACATATTTTTTTTTCCTTCCTAACCAAGAATGTAACGAACAAATTCAAAATAAAACTTCCACAAATCAATAAGAAAGTGAAAAAAAAAAAACCATCAATATCTCCAACAGACTGGATAAACCTTAAATATAAGACAGCCACTTCAAATTCCAAACTTAAATATATGACATCAGTCAAACAATCTAAAGGTCCATGCAACACCCATTTCAAATTCCAAACTCAAATATAATTATATAAGACATCAATCAAATCATATTGCCAAAAAATAAAAGTAGCCACTATTTAATAGTTACATGCTCCTTCCTTTGAACATTAGGAAACCATTAGTCATCATCTTGCACAACTTGAACTCAAAATGAACCCAAGGGGCAACATTGCAAAATTGGAATCATGATATTTGGAGATAAACTTGTAAAAATTAATGATACACCAATATCAATGTGCGAAAGAGGTAAATAACAAACAACTACCAAGAATGCAAGCAAAACTTGAGACACTTGTATAAGAATTACCTATGAAGATTTAAGACAGCATTACATATTCAGCTTTAGGCACTCAATATAAGTTACAAGCAATTACGTTCACAACTCAAATTTGATAGTTCTTTGGTTGGGGAAAGAACTCACCGATCATAAGTAGATCAAGCAATATCAATAACTTTTGGAGTCAAACTCAAATTTGAGAGTTCTGAAGAAAGGAAAAAAAAGAGAGAAGAAATGACCAATGTTGTACCTTGACAAATGCAAAATAATAAATGAGTTGTGACAATTGAAAATTCTAATGAAAATATTACCTCCATCTAGCGCTTCAATTTCCTCTATTTTTCTGCGATATCGATTGGAGCTCGTGATGGTCAAAGCCAATCTTGAGTACAAAAAAGTGATTCTACCATCTTAGGAGACGGCTCCTAAAGCAATCAAGTACTCGACCACCAGTACTAAAAGTTGATTCTAATGCAACTGTGGAGATTGGAACAGCTAAAATATCACGTGCCATCTATGAAAGAATAGAAAATCTAGGACTATTAATTTTCCACCATTCTAGGATATCAAATGACTCATCTTCATCATCCTCGTTATCCTCATCTAGATACCTATCCAGTTCAGACTTGGCATCTCCACCTTGAACTTCTTTCTTATGTTGCTTAAAATGAGCTTTCATGATATTCCTCGCTTGTAGTTTAGGTTCAACATCAAAAGTGTCTGATCTTGAACCTCCACTTTGAGCTTTAGAGGTAGAACATCCACTCAAAATCTTGTACTCAAACAAAGCATGCAAAGTTGTTTTCACCTTTTTACTCACAATCCCAACCTTCTCATTTTCATACATTGATGCAATAGCAAAATCCACAAACTCCATCTTGTATCTAGGATCAATGACCAGAGTGATAAACAACAAAACATTCAACTTTTCTGGATCTCCCCAATACTTGTCATACTTCATTTTTTTTTAGCCATATCCTTCAATTCAAAGTTATCGCTTGCACACCATTCTTTTAACATTTCAAGGACATTGCACACTTCATGCAAATACAAATTAGAGGTAACATACAGTGCACCCGAAACACGCAAAGTTAGAATATAAAAACTCTCCAACAATTTCACTAACTCCCTCACTTTATCCCAATCAATGTCTGTCGGTCTTCTCAAACCTCCTCCTTTACTAAGTTCAGAACTAAAACTAGCATCTTCATCTACAAACCTTTCAAAAGCATCTCTAAACTTTTTAGCTATATCCAACATCATATAGGTAGAGTTCTATCTAGTTGGTACATCAAGACAAATCAAACCCTTTGAATTTTTGCATCTACACAATAAGACTTGAATTTTTGCATTCTAGCTGGAGATTGCCTTATATACCTCACTGCATTACGAACATGAGTAACGGAATCATTTGCATACTTCAATCCATCATTAACAACCAAGTTCATAATATGAGCAACACATCTCACATGTAAAAGCTCTCCCTTTAAGACAACCTTCCAAGTTGTTGATTCTTTTTTTTCAAGTATGAAATGGCAACATCATGGGAACTTGCATTGTCAACAGTAATGGTCATAATCTTTTTAACACCCCAGCTATTCAAACATTTTTCAATTGTCTTTCCAATAGCCTCACCTTTATGACTTGAAATTGGACAATTTTTTTTTTTTTTGGCACAAAGTCCAATCATTGTCAATAAAGTGAGCTGTGGTACACATATAATTGATTTTCTAAATAGAAGTCCATGTATCCGTGGTTAGACAAACTCTTCTACAATTTGTTTTCAAAATGCTAACTACTTTCAGCCTCTCTTGTACTAACATCTTATAACAATCTCTAGCAACCTGTAAATCGCAAAGGGATGTGAAACTTAGGCTGAAGAGCATTGCAAAAATGATGAAATTCTTCACTTTCAACAAACTTAAATGGAAGCTCATCAACAACAATCATGTATGTCAATGCCTTCCTAACTGCCTCTTGATCAAATCTCCAACTAGTTAAGGTCCTTTTTCTGTCACCTTCACCCTTTTGATAATTCAACTTTGTTTGTTTTGTCTCGAAATGATTATTCTTGTTGTATGAGTACTTCTTACACCTACTAGTCAAGTGAGTTCTAAAAGTGCTAGTCCCATATCTCTTGGGATCACATTTGTACACTATGCCACAATGATTGCACTTACGTTGGTGTTCGTTGCCTTCACCAATTTTAGTAAAATGATCCCATGCATCCGCCCGTTGCTTCACTTTGTTCTTCTTTCTTTCTTTTGAAGAGCTAGAGGGTTGCTTGTGAGAACAGGATTAGAACATCCAAGACCCTATGGAGTCTCATTCGTGTTTGACATTTAAAAAAGAAAACAAAAGGAAAAATTAGATATTGATATATTTATATAAGCTCACATATTAATCTCATAATACAAACTCATGTTGCACGATTCACTGCTTGACGTTGTAGTGGATGTCTCAAAAGTGAAACTATTGTTAAATACTTGTAGGTTGCAAAAAAAAATAAAGTGTCATGATTTAATTCTCACAGCGAACAAAATAATTCTCACGAAGGAGATAATCAAAAGGTGCATTTATAGAACACGAGGAAGAAATAGAGAATCGCAATTGGAGGCAGAGACGAGTTTACCTTTTGATGGAGATGAGTTGGACTCAAGTTGAGATGTATTTTCTTTGACGATGACGATGATCATTGAGGTGGAGGCGGAGAGAACGAAGCCGAAGGAGGCACAACAAAGAAAAGAAGATAAGAATGAAGAGAGGTAGGGAGAAAAGAAGAAATGGAGGCTGCTAGGATTGGCTACTGGTTAGTGGTTATGGATTTCTGAATGGTATTTAAGTTATTAAAAAATTTTAAATGGTTCATGGTTTGACGGTTTGGTTCAGTTTCAGAATTTTTGAAACCAAACCAAATTGCCAAATAGTAGTTTGGTTTGGTTCGTGAACCGTTTTCAAAAAATTCCTCTTCCAAACCAAACCAAACCAAAACGCCCAAAACAGTTTGGTTCGATTCGGTTCGATTCAATGGGTTGAACCGTTTTATGCTCAACCCTATTAATGGGTCTCATCCATAGTCAAAAGTTCAGTTTTTGGGGAATGATTTGGGCGAGGTCAAGAAATTAGGAGTTTGGTGAAAATCTTAAAGTTGGAAAATTTAAGATAGTCAAAAAAGTAAAATTTAAATATTATGTGTGTGTGTGTGTGTTGTTGTTGTGGGGGGGGGGGGGGGGGGTAGACTTGGATAAGGTCGACCGGATTTGGACTCCAAATCCGGTCAGGTCAAAACTCTATAATAGGAATCTTATATCAATGATCCAAGCTGTTGGCTGTAATTAGATCAAAACTCTATAATAGAAATCTTATATCGATGATCCAAGCTGTTGGATGTGATCTCCTATCTCAAAACTGCTTGTACACAAAAAATTATATTATTAGAAGATCCCTAGCCTATGCATTAAGTGATAAAAAAATACATGTAATTCAATTTTATTTAGGCTGTCCAATTTTTGACTATTTGATGTATAGGCTAGGAGTCTTCAAATCATATGATTTTTTGTGTGCAAGTAGTTTTGAGTTAGTAGATCACATTCAACGGCTTGAATCATTTACATAGGACCTCTATTATAGAGTTTTAACGTAATCGGATCTGAGTCCAAATCCGGTTGACCTGATTTTAGCCTCTCTCTCTCTCTCTCTATATATATATATATATATATATATATATATATATATATATATATATATATATATATATATATATGCACGTACGTACGTATGTAGATACATATACATACTATATATATGTATGTATCTATAGATACATAGATGCGTACGTACGTATGTAGATACATACACATGTATATATGTATATGAGCTAACATGTGGGCGTTCATACAACAACTTAAATAAGGTTAGTCTTGATTGGATGACCGAGGGCTCGGGATTGATGATTTAAGCTATTGGATATGATCTATTATATCTTAACTATTTATTATTAAAAAATCATATGATTTGGTGTAAGGTTTTTAGTCTGAACGGGATAGGGGGCATCTTGGCCATCTCATCCTGTTCAGGATATATATACGGACGTATGTATGTAGATACATATACATACATACATACATACAGACACATATACGTACGTATGTACGTAGATACATACATATGTATATATGTATATGAGCTAACATGTGGGTGTTCATACAACAACGTAAATAAGGTTAGTTTTGATTGGATGATCGAGGGTTCGGGATTGATGATTTAAGCTATTGGATATGATCTACCATATCTTAACTATTTATTATTAAAAATTCATATGATTTGATGTAAGATTTTTCCTCCGAACGGGACGGCGGCATCTCGGCCATCTCGTCCTGTTCAGGGCCAAGTCTTTGAAACCCATCCATACAGGGAAAGAAGAAGAAAAAGGAAAGAAAGAAAAGGAGTATGAAGAAAGGGAAAAAGTGAAAGGAAAGAAGAAAAATGAAAGAAGGAAAGGAAGGGAGAAGAAAAAAGAGATGGAAAGAAGGAAGAAAGGAAAGAGGAAGAAGAAAAAGGAAAAGAAAGAGAGAAAGAAAGAAAGGATGGGATAAGAAAAAGAAAGAAAAAGCAAAGGAAAGAAAGGAAGGTAGAAGAAAAAGAAAGAAAAGGAAGGAAAGAAAAGAAAGGAAAGGAAAGGAAAGAAGGAGAAAGAGATGGAGGATATGTATCGGAATGTATGATTGAGACTGTTGTCGGGATGGGACAACTGGGCATCCCGTTCTATGGAGATACCAGGACACCTTCGTTTCGTGGGATTTAAAACCTTGATTTTGAGATCTCTAGCCTAAGCATCTGTTGTTTGTGTTATTTAAACTGTTCATTTTTGACCACCAGATGCATAAGTGATGCATATATTAGGGATTGCAAAATTATATGATTTCTTAATAGTAAATCGTTCAGAGACCGTAAATCATATCCAACGGTTCAGATTATTGGTGTCGGATCCTTGTTCATCCAATTAGGATCGAACATATTTGGGGTGTCGTGTGGGTGTCATTTATTAGTTCTATTCATGTATGTATATACGTACGTATACATGTATGGATGCATGCATTATGTATGGATGCACGTATGTATATGGGTATGCATGAATGTATGGATGGATGTATGTGTGTATGCATGGATGTACGTATGGACGCATGTATGGATGTATGTGTGTATGTATGCATGCATGTATGAATGGATGTATGGATGGATGGATGAGCTGTAAACAGGAGTTATATTTTTAAAATTTTTGGTTGTTGGGAAGAAAAGAAACAGGATGTGGACATGTACACATTGGGAAGAAAATAAATATGGGGAAGAGGGCACAAAAAGACAACGAGAGAGATTCAATTGGAATGGTCTCTTGGTTTCCCTTTCCAGGAAAAAGTAAATTTTTAATATATTCTGATCCATAAGTTCAAAAATCCTGTGCCATAAAAAAATCTTTATATTCAGCCTGCTGCCTCAAGGATTGAGGGTGCATGGAGTCGTGGTGCATGAGCTTCTCCTGCCTGCACCGAGTAATTCACAAATCCATGAATTAATCACAAACTTTGCGAATTTGACTACATATTCATGATGCATTCATGATTGACCGTATTGTTCGCATAATGGTTCGGCTAGACTGCTAACCATGAGCAATTCACAAATTTTTCAAAAAACTTGCTGGATTTTGTGACTGTGGTCTCATCATGGATCGGCAATTTCCGAATCCACCGATTGTTCATAAAATGATCATGCTGGTGAAGGATATACTCAAATTTGATTCCCAACGTATAGTGATTAATCAGTTTACAGAGTTTCCAAGGTAACTTGCGAAAAATTAGCAGCAGATCATTGAAAATATTGGCTTGAGCATGGACTATCTGGTTTATGTTGCACAATAACTTGAACAGGTTTCCGACCACGAGGGACTGCTGAATTTGCAAAACAGGATGAAAATTAGAATTCAAGTTGAGGAAAATTGTTTTTAGAAAAACAGGGACAAGTTGTGATGGAGGTGAACGTTGAGGAATCTCGTTTAAATAAATAGAAAGCTGCCTAGCATTAAGTTTATAATTTAAAAATATTAACTTCTCCACTAATTGATCAAAGACTATTCATATGTGCTTTCTTCCAAAAGAAAATAAGATAGACCTTTGTTCTGCAGACTCCCCACCCCTTCTGAGCACTTTAACTAACAAACTGTGATACTTAAACGAAAACAAACAAAAGTCTGAATTCTTATGCAGCGCATACAAGAAGGCATGTAAAAAACCGCTGTTATACACTTTCGGACTACAGGAAGTGCTCTAACTCAACCTGCAAACTTAAATTATTAATTTCAACACTGCCTGATGAAGATGGGATCCCAAGATCAAACATTACAATAACTTGATGTGCCCTAAATTTTGTAATATAGGAATCTTGATTCTATTTAATTAATTAGAAAGACTAGAGGTTTAAAACTTAGAGCTCCTTAGAAGTGAAAACTTTGTGTGGAAGTCTCATATGGATAAGACTCCTTTTTCAAGAATTCCTATGTGAGCAGCTTCTATGTGGAGATAGTTTCCTAATTTCTTGTGTGATGAATTTGGCAAAATCTCTCATGCTGCGCAAGCTTTTTGATAAATTTTGTGAAAGCTAAGAGTTATTATTATTGCATATTTCTTGGATTCTTCATTTTCTTCTTTTTGAGTTAGCTTCTTGTCTGAAGAGTTTACACTTATTGATTGGCATGGTATGCTTTCTAAAATTTGATTATGGCTTGTTTAAATGTTCTACAAGTTGTCAATGAATCGGATAGTGTTTGTAGGGTTGTGTTAGACAATAAGGTGCAGTTAGTCCAGTTGTTCTGAAAAGTTACTGCATCTTTTATTGCTTTTAGGGTCGACTGGAAATTTGTGGGTCACTCTTAATTTAATAATTTCATGGTGCTGCAGATCAAATTTCCAATACATTTGGCCATGGGAAGAATGGGCACATGTTAAAGATCTTCCAAAATGGGCCCCACAACGGGTTTTTGTTCAAGAAGTTTTAGAAAGGGAAGTTCGTTTGTCGTACTGGGACAAAATCAAGCAGGTAATATATTAGTACTGAATCACTTGTACCAAAAATGACAAGTTAGTTCATGGTACAACATGGGAGCTGGCCACTCAAGTAACGTAGAGTGCTGCTCGAATTCAGAAGCCATTTGTCATCTAAAGTAATTCCAGTAATGTATTGACGGCAGTCTGTAGATGATTGCACCAACCTTAACACCTGTTTTATATTTTTGGTATGTCTTTTCTGATAATAGTTGCACTTTCAATGCTATTCACAGTCATCTCTGTCATGTTATTCAATTTCAGCAGTTTATCTTGTTTTGGCAATACCGCTACCTGTATGTAAATTTGATGTACCTTCTTTATTGTTTTGGATTTCATGCTGTTTCCTGGTCATCTAATTGCTATCATTCTATTCTTGGAAGCTGGTCAATGAAGTTGCTACAGCCAAATGCAGTGACCTACCAAAGATATGAGGATTCTATGTTTTTGCCACTTTGGCTTGTATTACCAAGTAGAATTCGAATTATGCCCAACTGTTAGCAACATGTGGAAGACTGGTTGGTCTGTCTATGCAAGGATGAAACCATGATTGCAATTTTAGTTCTATGACTCTGGATTTGTAATTGTTCTGGATCCTTGCTTTTCTGGTTTTCAACTACTGACAGTTGTAGAAAATCAGATGTATACCCATGCATTGCACCCGTATCCTTCTGTTTAAAATTATTATGCACTGCCATGGTGTAAATGTACTTTCTCTTATGCTATTTTCTTATCTTTTTCAGAGTATTGAAAATGCCCCTGCTTTAGAGGAGTTGCTTCCCCCAAGGGGTGAGCCTAACTTCAAGTATAGTACTGAAGATAGTCTAGAGGGCTTGGATGGCTACACACTTTCTAAGGAGTTTAGCGGCATGGTTAGGGCAAGAAAGACTGCTCGTGAGATTACTTCGTGGATAGAGGAGAATATAATTCCAGTGCATGGCTTTGATGTTTCACTTGAAGTCGTCATCCAGACTCTTCTTGATATTGGTTCAAAAAGTTTCACTCATTTAATCACAGTTTTGGAGAGATATGGTCAAGTCATTGCTAAGTTATGTCCTGATCACGATAAGCAAGCTTTGCTAATAGACGAAGTTAGTTCCTACTGGAAGAACAATACTCAGATGACTGCTATCACTATTGACAGAATGATGAGTTACCGAATCATATCCAATTTGTCAATTGTTAGATGGGTTTTTTCTCTTTCTAATGTCAACCAATTCCATATTTCAGATCGTCCATGGGAGGTATGCTTTGCATCTTAGTACTTTTATAATCTGTTACAGTTTATGGGTAAGGTTCATGGCTTTGTTGCATTTTGTCATAGAAGTTGGCCAGCACTATGTGGTAAGCTTAACAACTATTGACCACCAAGATTTCCTTCAAGATTTACTCCGTAATAATTTCCTCTCAATAATAGTTGTTTTCCCCAAATCTTTCTGCTGTTTTGTTTTGGACTCATTACCCAGAAACCATTGTAGTTTGGTTACATTAAGAATGTTGTTATTATTATTATTATTATTATTATTCAAAAACCCTGCTGAAAGTGCTAAGCTGAGTTGTTTGGTGATGTGGTCTCACCTGATGTTATCAGTATATTGCCTGCCCCATAGTTTTTAGCTTAACACTTGCATGAATGTCTTAGCCAATTTGTGTTTGTCCGATGTTCACTTTTTTTTTCCCCCTCTTTTTTGTGAAGTTAAGGGAAAAATATTTGTTTGATGAAATAAATTCTATCTAATTGAAGCTTTTTATAAATGCAGATAAACTTCAGGTTTTGGACATACACTTGACTAAATGTAAGAGAACTATAGTATATTTTGGAATTTAATTATATTAGTGTTAAATAAAAAATGGGTTTGAATTTATTTCAAGTTGTGATAAGTCAAAGTGGAAACCATTACTACTAAGGTATTTACAGGCATGTAACATTTGCATGACTTTCACCTAATGAAAATTAACACAATTTTTTGGTGTAGTTCTAGTAAATTATCTCCATAGTATATTTAATTCAAATGACGCTAGTGTTACATGTGTGTGGGTTCACAAATCAAATTCAGCATGATTTTTTTCTATAGTTCTGGACTTCTGGTATATCATCTTCATACTTACCATTTTTTTTAAAATTCAAACTATATTTGTTTAATATATATTTGCTCATAGTATAAACTTGATTCGTTTCATGACATATTGCCTGAAACTGGGCAAGATTGTCCCTTTTTTCTTATATATTTATTATTTGTAATATTGTCATACTTATCATCTTTTTAATATTGCAATACCTTTTACTGATTAACATAAGATTGATCTTTCATACTGTCTTGGCTGAAACTAGCCAAAATTTTATCTGGAAGGAGAGAACGAAAGTAAACACTATAGCTTGGTGTTGCTCTCTCATCCCTGAATCAACAACAGCCACTATGTTTGTAAACAGTTTCATGTTCAAACACTGTCCTGCAGAGTAATTTTATTAACATTCTACTTAGTTTATCATTTTGAATAACTATACATCCTCATTACCTTTCGTACTATTTCAAATTCTGTTGTTGGTAACCATCTATTCTCCTTTTTCAGTACCTGTATTTTATGACATATCTATTCCCTGCCTGAGTAGCTTTATGACATAGTACCTTGAAATATACTCTGTTTTATATTTATCATGTCTTAATGCAAACCATGGTCAAGGGTTATTAGGTGTACTTGTAGTGAAAATTGACCCAGTGATATACCTTTTACTGGTTGATTGTTTCTTTGCCATAGTTCTCACAATTGCTTGTTTACTTAATTGTATTTACCGTTTACTGTGGTTTTTTCTTTATCTTCTCAAAAGTCATGTGAACTTATCTGAATCATGGGACATGCATATTTTTGATTAGAATACCTTTTACTTTTCTTTACTTTTCTAGTCAAGATTTTATGCTACTTTACATCACTTTGAATCTCTGATCAATTACTCTCTTTTTTCCTTCTAGATTCTTAGGAATGCCATCAACAAGACGTACAATCGCATTACCGATCTTAGGAAGGAAATCCAATCACTTGACAGGAGTGTTCTATTAGCTGAGGAAGCCACAAGAAAGGCTATAAAAGAGTATGAAGCTGCTGAATCAAAGCTCGAGGTTGTGGATGGTCAACCTGTACAGTCTGAAAAACCAGGAAGGTTAAAACGACTTAAAGGATATTCTGAGAAAGCAAAAGATGATGAGACATCTATGCGAGAATCCTTAGAAGCTAAGGAGGCTCTCCTTGCTCGAGCTGTTGAAGAAAACAAAGTATGTTATTGTTTTACAATTGGCTTCTAATTATTGGCATAACCTTTAAATGATAGTTCACAAGTGGTGCTTAAAACTTCAGTTAACACATAAGCTAAATTTAGGAAAGCATGTTGGCTTGGAAAAAACATTTTATCAATATTGGTCATTTTGACAATGACATATTCCTAATAAATGATTATACTTTGATATGTAATCAGTGGTTATATGTAATCAGTGGTTAAGCTTTGTAGCAATCTCTAAAAATTAAAAATCCACTGTTTTTGTTCATTGATAAGTTCCTGACACTATTATTATATTTTTGCCTTATTAACGTTGTTATTTTTATGTTTTAATTTGTGTACATCTTTTGAACTACCAGTAGCTTTGGTCATATATGCTCTTATATGCTGTCCCCTCAACCTCCTTTTCTAGTGAAAAGGATACTGAGAAATTGTTCGAGCAGATCATATTGTGTAATAGCATTAAATGTGCAATAAGCCTACCAACTTGCAAGTTTGAATGAAATATGGTCGATTTAGGAAGTATGCCATTGTATTTCATTACCTGGTATATATCTTTTCAGTCTAACATATTGGCTCGTTCAATTCTTTACAGGCGTTGTTTTTATCATTATACAAGGGCTTCAGAGATGTGCTTATGGAACGCCTGCCTCCTGTGTCTGCTGATGGAAAATTGCCCAAACTAAGGATTGCCAATGTTGATTCAATGGCTGTTGATTCTGAGGAGCCATCAACCATGGAGGTGGACCATGACAATGGAAGAACTGATAATAGGCAAGTTAATAATCACAAGCATCATAGCTTCATAGTTGATTGTTATCTAATAATTTTCAAAATTATTTGTCACACTATATGGACAGTCAATCAAATGGTGAAAAAGTATTTCCTCGCTATTCCACTGGGGAGCAAGAGCAGTGGTGCCTTTGCACGCTGGGCTATGTCAAGGCATTTTCGAGGCAATATGCAAGTGAGGTTAGTCTAGCACTCCAAAAACAGAAGACACGTTTTGCTCAAGGTGTACAGTGCTATCCAAGAATCGTAATGTGATTTGTTTTGGGCACAGATAATTGTTGGCGTTTGTTGGGTTTTGGTTGGGGGGTGGGGGACCATCCTGAGGTTCTCACACAGTTATGTTTGGTGTTAGCACTGGACACCTTGAGTGGTGGTTTTGTAATGGCTATTACTGTCTATTGGGGGGGGGGGGTCTGAGTCATGTCGCTGTACATTCTGAATGCTTACAAGGTGGTCAATAGACTGCTTGATATCATAACCTATATGTTTTGGCCTCCCCATCACCATGACCAATGAGGATCCATTATTAACCATATATGCAAGATCTGAAAAATCTTACTGTAGTTTTTCTTTTCCCCTCTCATCTATATCTTTCTTACTGGTGCTATTTTGCTATTTTCCATGATTGGCAGATCTGGGCTCATATTGAAGCACTGGACTCTCAAGTCTTTGCTGAAGACGTCCATCCACTTTTTCGCAAAGCTGCTTATGCAGGTTTATGCCGATCAACCCCGGAATTGTGATATTCCTTTTTCAACTCGTTTGCGGAACCGTTGTTGTATGTTCACAAGTTTTCTTTTGGCTGATTATATAACATTTGTATTCAGTATGAAGTTTCTGTTTCCCCAGTTATCAAAGTTGTGTTGTTTGCAGTGCCAAAACCTCACCCGGGTGGGGTTGCAAAAGAAAGTTGGCATTGGGAAATATGCATCTATATGCTTTTATGCAGGTAATGGTTCCGTATGACATCTTTGAAGCATTTAGGTCTGAATCAGTGATTTGTTAATGACCTCTGGATTAATGAAACAGCCAAAAATATATTGAAGGTGATAAACCAACAAATGTGTATCTTCAGATTTATAAACAGGCCCTTGCTGGTTGATGACCCGTCCAAACACTTGGAGAAATTCCCCAGGTTTTATGTATTTGTTGCCCTTGCTGGTTGATGACCCGTCCAAACACCTGGAGAAATTCCCCGGGTTTTATGTATTGACAATTTGCAGCATTCCTCCAAGATGTTTTTTGTGGTTTCTTTCTATATTAGCAGGTTCCTTACTGTTTTTTTGGTCCGAGAGGTCTAGATGACATCCATTCCAGACTCGATATTTTTGCTTTTTCAAAACTTGGGTCGCAACAAATCAACCTTTACCAAGGACCAAAATTAAGTTAAAGTCATATGAAGCAATGTATACATTTCATGAACGTTTTCACCTCGCATTTTTTATGCATCCTTCTGAACTGAAAAAGTTGATCTCATCACTCAAAAAGTTAAAACCATCCAAAATGCAGAAGTATCTGAAGCTCTTATGTGTAGCGGGCTATGTGATTGGATGATGAGAAGGATGGAATTATAGCGGATGGATGGCTGGCCGTGGTAGCCTCAGTTTTTTTTTGGAAAAAAAAAAAAAAAAGGAAGGGGTGTCTACACCGGTACGTTCTAGGACCAAGCTCCTGGGAGGTACTAAGAGCCAACCAACCCTGATGTGAGGTGCCTCAAGTTCTTCTTAGAATGATCTACGGTAGAAGAATCTAATGGTGAAAATTATATAGCTACATTCATATTAGCATGAGAATCAATGAACATCTCCTTCTGTTTATCAATAAAACTCTCTTTTACTAGGAAAATCAAATGAAGTCTTTTATCACAAATGCAGCTGTTCGTGTGTCAGGGCTTTGGTCTAACTATATTTATTTTTGGTTGGGCTTTAGGTCAGCTTCTGTGGTGCTCAAGCCTTGCTTATCATCATCTCTAATCATACGACCTTTTGAATTAGAACAAATGTTTTTGATCAACTATAAAATGATTAAAATCACTGCACTTTTATCGAACAATTCTTATTGAATTATACCAAAATTCTCGAGGTTTACTAAATATCCGACCAAAATAGTAATTTGCACTGAACTTGAAATTTCAATATTTTGAAATATAATCAAAGCAAAACGTGGGTTGTTCTTGCTTTACCTTGAGTACACTTTATGAAGCTTAATCCTTAAGCTAGTTGCCATATTCAAACCATTACGGGAGCTAGTTATCATATTCTAACATGTGTTAACCTTGGATTCCTGATCAATTAGATAGTTACGTATCAACTATTCTTTACCATCATGGGGTAAGTATTTTTTTATTCAAACATTCGTGCGGTGGGGTGCTTCGATATGCAGCATACCAAGGTTAGTCCTCTTGAATTTTTTTTCTTGGACATATCAATAAGTATACAGTAATCTAACTACATAAGTCAAGCATACATCTCTATGCGACCAGCAATTTTATTATATTGAATACATGCAACATACTCAAGTGCTCGCAAGCAACACAAACTCTCGAGTCGATTATAATATTCACGTGTATCTCCATGTTATAATATAAATTTTTTTTAAAAGTGCTCCGCAGCTCGGCATCTTTGTGCCAATATTTATGCTTTACTTTTCAAGTCAAGTACTGCTCATCCAAGATGTCTCGATTCTTAGTATACTTTCGTGTTATGACATAATCATTGTACCACTGATCCATAACTCACCAAGCTGTCCTTCAGTATTACATAGGCTAAATTTTCATAGTATGATCATGCAACACCACTGCCATGCAGTTAAACTACTAAGTCGATCATGGCATAGGAGCTCATGGGGGAGGTCGGAGGAAGATTAACTTTATGTTTTAATGAATTAGAAGATCCCAAGTCAACTCCTCTATGGGTAAAACCAATTTGGCTCTCTCTCTCTCTCTCTCTCTCTCTCTCTCTCTCTCTCTCTCATGATAGCTTATCTAAGCCTCCAAAAACCCATATTTCTACTTGATGCTATATTTTACCGGTTGTAATGGCAAAAGACCATTGGTTGACTCATAAACACATCAAACAATCTTTGACAAATATAAGAAAGATCTACTGATTTTATCCAAAGATGGTAATTTAAAATTATTAGAGATTCCATCAAGATGCATATTTTATGGCATCACAATAAAATGAAGTCCATCAATAGGAAAGTTCTCCTATTTGTATTATTGCGCGTTTATCCAATTTCATACGTTATAGCTTCAACTTTGATACTACAAAACTCTTTCTTAACCCACACCTTAAACAACTTCTTTTTGATAAACCCTAATTTTGCACCCAAAATAATTAAGAGCAAAAAATAGAAGAACAATTATAGTCTGCACCCATATCAAGTTTGTGCTTCTGAAATCATTTAAATAACTAATGAACAGATAAATAGGGCATACAATAGTATTCCATGGCCAATCCTCTTGCACTCATCCTATGTCAAACTTTAATAATCATAACCTGACATGCAAATTGGCCACCCCTTGTATCATGCCAATGATTGCTGTGAATAGGGCTGCAAATTGATTGGGTCAGGCTGATGCATGTTTGATTTTGACTGATTTATATTTGATTTATGACTTTGGATCCAGATCAATGCATTTCGTGAGCGAGTCATTTCGAGTTCATGTGAAGGATTTTAGACCCTATGTATCATTCAAATAGGATCCGGTTCAAGTATGACCCAATCCAACCTGAAATATTTAAGTTCGGGTTGGGATCAGATTGGATCGGAATTTTAGTTTGAATCAAGCATCCAGTCATTTTTTTATACATTTTTTTATAGCTAAAATAAAATAACTGATAATTAAATAAAACTAAAGGATCTAATTAAAAGTTGAATTTTCGCTCAAAAAATTAATTCCATTCAAGTAATTGATTATGCTTAAGTTAACAAACTAAAACATGTGTATATATACATTGATATGTCTAATGCATTTACAAATAAGAATCTGCCAAAACAAGCAATCAAATATGAATGTTTAAATATGATTAAGAGAAACTAGACAAGAGAAGATGGGGCTGTTGAAATGGAAAAAGAGGAATTAGTTTAAATAAGAGTTCATATAATAAATTTGGGAAAGTTATATATAGTGAAGAAGATTTATATGATTAGTTATTGTCAAAATAGGCCCTCATTTTATAGTCCCAAACATAAGATTGGATTGGGTCGATTAGATCAAGTTGAAAAATACAAGATTCAGGCCTAACTTAGAATTTGACTCAATTCATGGATCTTCAAATACGGATCAGGTTGGGGTCTGATTGGGTCACGGGTCAACCGGACGGATTTGCAGACGTAGCAAAGAGGAAGTGCAGCGCTAGCTGGGTAATTGGAGCGGTGTGAGAAGTCCAAGAATCCTCATAAGCCCCAGCCCACGCCCCAAATTATCTCCACGGACACGTGCAACCATTTGAAAATTCTTAAGCACTTCGAAACCGTGAACTCCTCTGGAGGTGCGAACTACCTGGGCTATGCTCCCAATGTGCTAAAGCTGCAATTTGTGTCAAACAAAGCTGCCACATTATCCATCGGTCACAATATTTTCTTTTTATATATATATATATATATATAAAAGTAGGCTGAGTCCTGATCGATTAAAATCTAATCTATATTTAATTAAATCTTCGATCATTCGATTCATACGTATCTTAAAATGCGCATATGAAAAATAACACCGACTGAAAAAAATATAAGCACAAGCATGTTCAAAAAAAAAAAATTAAAAAAAAAATGCTACTGTTGTCTGAAAAAAAAAAATCTAAAAAAAATAAAAAAACTTAAAAAAATAAAAAAAAATTATTTTTTGAAGAAAATCAGCCCTAAAGGTGTGGCACTTGAAGATGCCTTTTTTTTCCTATTTTTTATTTTTTTAATTAAAAAATTTTAAAAGAAAAAAAGAAAAAAAAAGAAAGAGGGAGACGGTTAGGCACCTACATTCATAATGTAGGCGCCTTCCCCTCTCTTTTTTTTTTTTCTAAGACTTTTTTAATAAAAAAATAAAAAAATAATTAAAAAAAGGTGCCTGAAAGGGCCTACATTAAATATAGGCATCTTCAGGGTGCCTTTTTTTTTTAAATTTTTTTTAAAAAAAATTTTAGGTTTTTTTCTATTTTTTTAGTTTTTTTTTGAATTTTCTTTTAGGTTTTTTTCAGGCAGCAGTAGGCATTTTTTTTTGATTTTTTTTTAGGCGCATACGCGCCTGTATTTCTTCAGCCGGCATGCTTTTTCAGGCAAGCATTTCAAGATGTGCGTGGATCGAACAATCAAAGATCCGACTGGATATAGGCTGAGCTCCGATCGACTGAAGCCCAGTCTACCTCTATCTATATAATATATATTAAAAATTTGACCAGTTCATTTGCAATTTTACAAGCATACGGTAGAATTTATACCCACAAGTAAAAATACTATAATTCTATTTGCAAATATCCAATTCAACACCCTAATTTTTATTTGGATGCCTACGGTTAATAGTCAGATGCAATAGTTATTGCATTTTAGTTATCTAACACTATTGTGACTAATCCTCTGATGTGCCTATCGCCGAAGAATGTTATCTACAAATAGAAGTCCACACTGATCGAAAATATTTTCGATGGAGATTCTTTAATGCTTAAGTTAGTGGAGGATTGATAAACGGAATAATCTGAATTGAAATTGATAGAATTTTAGTTTAGAATGTCCTTACCAAAGTACTCGATTTATCCTCTTTTTATAGATGAATATGATAGTAACCATTTGTAATGGTTGTAAATCATGAGATTCCACTTGTCCCAGCATTAAGAGGTAGTTAATGTCCACTAATTAATCATGAAGGAGCTGTTATACATATTTTCAGCCAGAAATATAGCTTTTGCTGACTATATGATTGCTTAAACCGATCGTTTGTCGGTAATTAACTTATATTCCGTATAGTTGATGAGGCCGTTCGATTTGGAGAGTTGATCGAGAGTCAACCGACTAACGATTGAGAGTCAGTGAGACGATCGGTGTTTAGCTGAGGGGAGATGACCGTCGATCAGCTGGCCAGTTGACAGTTGGTCATTCGAAGGATCTGATCGATTTATAGTCATTTGACATAAGTCAGAAATTTGTTATCATCTTTCAGTCAGTGAGATTGCCCAATCTATAGTCGGTCAGTCGCCAAATCGGGATTGTTGGTGCAAAAATCCATCTTCGTCGGAGGTCGCCGGAGTCGAGGCCGTTGAGGTCGCCGTCGGGGACCTGCAAAATGAAGTCCCATCCAGAATGGTGGGGGGTGGCTCCGGCAGGACCCTCCGACGGTCAAGTTAGTTTCCAGCCAACAGGAATGGAGTGCTCGGAATGAGTTTCGGAGCTTAGAGTCAAGAGTTCAGAGAGCTTAGAGAGTCGAGAGTTCAGAGAGCTTAGCCTTAGCGTGTCGGGAGGGTCCTTTATATAGTGGAGCTTGATGGTGACAACTGCAGCCGCGTGCTGGCGGGCCGCTCGAGGTTCGGCGGAGTCAGTCTCACGGGATGGTGCTGTGTGCGGCGGATTGAGGGTGACAGCCATCGCCGCCTGACAGTGGGTCGCTATCGCCTGCGGCGGACTGACTAATGGTGATGGCTGCAGAGCTTGCCGAATGAAAGGTTGAAGGCCTTCGTCGTGTGCCCATTTCGGAGGTGTTCGGGCTCCTGAAGAGGAAGATAGGAGGGAGTTTGGCTCCCATAGGCGTCTGGTTGGAGGTATGTAGCTAAGGCTCGTTCGCTGAAGAGTTCGGCCGCTGAGGATCCGAAGCTCGGCCGTCTGGGGTTCAGTCGGCTGTTGGACTTCGGTTGAGGCTTGGACACTTGAGAGTTCGGTAGGAGCTCGGTCGGCCAAAGTTCGGTGAGGGCGACCGCTGAGGAGTTCGATCGAGGGGCGACCGTTGAGGAGTTCGGCCGAGTGACGACTGCTTAGGGATTCCGCTAAAGTCCGACCGAGGGGGCGTCCGCTGAGGAGTTTGGCCGAGTGACGACTGCTGAGGAGTTCGGGACTCCTGAGTGACGACCGCTTGGGGATTCCGCTAAAGCTCGACCGAGGGGGCGTCCGCTGAGGAGTTCGGCCGAGTGATGACTGCTGAGGAGTTCGGGCTCCTGAGTGACGACCGCTTGGGGATTCCGCTAAAGTCCGTCCGCTGAGGAGTTCGGCCGCTGAGAGGACTTCGTTGAAGCTCGACCGCTTGGAGTCGGTCCGAAGGAGTTCGACAGTGGGGAGTCCGAAGGAGTTCGGCCGCCCAGGAAGTTCGGTCTCGACATTGGGAGTCCGAAAGAAGCTCAGGAGCTGACCAGTTTGGCCTGCTGGAAGAAGCTCGGCCGCTGAGAGTTCGGCTGAAGCCCGTCTACCGAAGCTCTTCCGCGGCTACTGGTTATATTAGGCTGAGCGTCGGACCGGGCTTTGGCAGGAGCGGGATTTATCCCCAATAGGGATAATTAAATTTATGAACCCAACAATTGCCCTCCACTCTCAAGTTCAAAATGGTGGGGTCACGGGACTTGTTATGCGATCAGTCATTTTGAATGATGAGAGTCTTCATTAATAACTTTAGATTTTGATTTGGCAGTCATTTTCCTATCGATGTTAATAATTAACTCGTAAATCGAGGTAACAACTGATTGTTTCGATGGTCGTAAAGCAATTATTAGCACATTCAGCAAGAAAGATTTCTACCATTTTGTCATTTTGGTGATCGTACCACCATCATTGACACGATCGATCAAAAAGATTATTAGATAGTTCGACATTCTGATAGATTTGATTTTGGATCAATCCAATGATGCTACATGTCACGCTTCCATTAATCGTCGGTTGTTCTCACTGATTGCGATGTCGTGGCATGATCTGAATGGTGATGCGTCGAAGCATCCAAACATTCAAAAGCTTGAATTTTGCCAGATGTTAGAAATCTAGGCTATCTTAATTTTATCAAAATGATCTTAGCCGTCGGTGGTTCCTATATATATATATATATAGGACTACCATTACCCTTCCTGAGATTTTTACTGTGTTGCTGGTGCTTTGGAGTTTTGAGCCTTTCCTCCTCTTTTGCTTCCCCTATTTCCTGAGTCTTCTTCCTATTCTTTAGGTTAGGTTTCTTTTTCTTCCTTTTTCTTTGTTCCTTTAGGGTTTTTAGTAATTTCTATTATGGCTAGTACGGGTAGGGGTAGAATAGTAGGTGGCGGTAGTCGGTTGTCTGGTCCAGCAACCATCTTTTGTATTAGTCCGACGGCAGAGGTTTCCTCATTGTCGGACTCCATCGTTGATCGACTTTGGAAATATTACCAAGTCCTAAAATAATTTTGATTTTTTGCCTTTGGTCTAGATGGTCGTGTGTCTTCTCCGCCGTCTTGTCAGATGGCATTTTATGTAGAAAACTAAAGTCGGATCTTTGATTCCCAATCTCGGTGTTCATTCGAAACATCCTGGACTATTATTGGATTTGTCCAGCGCAACTCGCATCGAATTCCATTCAGATTTTAGTTTCTTTCGCTCTTCTTTGTCATTCCATCCCGACTACTCCTCATCTTTCTTTATTTCGTCCATTCTTCACCCTCCATCCTCATTCTAAAGCCAATGGCAGGTGGATGTTCACCTTGAGGAAGGAGTTTTTTTTTTATTTTTATTTTCGATCTTTCATCGTCCATCCATGATTGAAAGATCCAGTTCTTCTTTGTATCGTCCACTCTTTCTTGAGGTTTTCATTCATTTGGGGAACTCCAAACATCAGCCCGAATGATAACAATTGAGTTGATCCAATTGATCGGGAAGATTTCTTGAAGTTAAAGGACATGGAAGTTCCGATGCAAAGAAAGTTACTGACTGATCAAGCTCTGTACGATGTCGAGCTTGGTCCAGCTCTGATAGTTGGTATATCCCGACATATCAAGTAGACTTTTCCTTCTTTTATGTACAATTAATTTTCATTCTAACTGATTTCTCTTTTTGTTTGCAGCCATGCACCCTCCGTCTTCTTTTTCGGTGGATGACATCCGTCGATACATGGGTAAGCACAAATCAATCATCGGTGGGGGGTCTTTAAGGGCAGCCAAGAAGAAGAAGCCCAACATACCGGTGGCAGCAGCAGAGCAGACCAACTTACTATTGATCGAGGCTGGATTGATCGAAGTCCCATCGATCGTGGCCCCTACTTCAGTCGGAGAGGCGGTCGTCGCTTTAGCGGCTTCTGCTTTGACTCAGGATGCATCGGCAGGAATTCTATCGACTATTGAGGAGCAGGATGATGAGGTGGTCGTCATTGAAGTTCCAACCATCCTAGCTGAGCCAATCATATCTTGGGTGCCATCAATATCTGAGGTTGTATTGGACGGTCAGCAGCCAATAGCGACTCAGATTCCTTGATCGCTGGATTGGGCATCGGCTCTAGTAGAGAGGCCACCAAGTCAACGACAAGGTAAAGCTCTGGCCACCTCTACTGGGAGTGGGGCCCCAATGGAAAGTCAAACCCCGAGCAATTCTTCGGGATCTATAAACATTCAGATTTCAGTCAAAGAGTCGGCTTTACAGAATCCAGTGCTGGCAAGGTATTTGATCGAAGCCATACTCCTCCCGGCTGACAAGTGGATCCAGAAGAATCGAACTTTGGCCAAAAATTTTTCTTCTTTTTACTCTATAATGATTTTGGTAAGTCGACATCTTTTTCTTTTCTTTTGCTTTGATGTTTTCTTCATCAATGCTAATTTATTATTTTCCTTTCAGGTTGCCCATGATGTGTCGGCATTGGATAAGGAATTCTGGTCCTATGTCGACACTCGCAAGAAATGGTCAAACCAAATGGGGACTGTTGTTGCAGAGAGAGACGCCGCTTGTGAATGTCTTCAAGCTATCTCCGACAAAGAGAAGGAGATGGAAGAGTGGGGGAAGAAACTTGAAGAGAAGAATTCCTGCCTGAAGACCGAATTGGAGTTGGCACGTGCCGACTTGGAGTCGGCAAATAATGACCTAGACTCAGCGCACACTGAGTTGGGGGCTATGCAGTCTGAGCTAGCATCAGTCCAGACCAATAAAGAGTCAGCTGAATGGATCATTGAGACCCAGGAGTCTTAGATCCAAAGAAAGAGGCACGAAGCCAGCTGGCTTCGAAAGGAATGGGATAGCTGCCTCGAAAAACTAGAGGAGTGAAAGAAATTAAAAATTTTTGAAGTTGAAGTGGTGTCGGTCCGAGTGGCTTTGGATCGAGCGAAGGAGCAAGCATTGGAGGAGTTCCGATGATCGAAAAACTTCAAAGAAGAACTTCTCGCAGCTAGCCATCTTGCTTATCTGATCGGCTATGAGGATGGTAGCATTGGAGGAGTTCCGAGGATCGAAAAACTTCAAAGAAGAACTCCTCGCAGCTAGCCATCTTGCTTATCTGATCGGCTATGAGGATGGTAGGGATGCAGTCGGTCGAGTGTATCTTGACCTAGATTTGAGCCGTCCCCCTTCCCGATTCTAACGGAGAAGAGGTCGATGAGGAGGATGAGTCGACGAAAGCTGCTATGATTATAGATGCTCCGATTGTGGAAGTGGTTCTGATCGAATCAATGATGACAATCGAAGAGCCCATTCTAGCTTTGGAAGGGACTACTTCAGAAATTCTTCTTTCTGAATGGCTGTGATTGATGCGGTCACAGTTGATGACCTCGATCATTGATCAATTTTTGTATATTTTTTCTTTTTTGATTTTTGTTATCGGATAATTCTGACTTTTATAATTTGGCTTCGGTCAAAACTTTGTAAAGACTTTTACCATAAATGAAATAGAAAATTTTTCTAAGTACTGATGACTTTTCTTCTTTTGTAGTTTATTCATCAAGTGTCGGATTTGATAGTCGATAGGTATGCCATCTAACCAAACATTAATCGATCAGATTTTAGGCACAAAATTCTTTAACATCTGATAAACGGGGGCAAGCTGAATATCCTTCGATTGACCGAAATCAAGTCGATATATTTCCATCAAGTGGGCATAAAGTTCTGATCAACTTCGGTTGAATTGGCATAATGTTTCGTTTAGCTGTAGCTAAATTGGCATATTGTCAAGTCATCTGATTATAAGTTGGCAAGAATGATCCTTTCAATTTTAGTTGTAGGATTGTTGTTCGTCAGCTGATGATAGGTCGGCCTTATATGATATATCATTGATCAAACATAATTTAGTGAAATTAAAGAAAAGTTGGATCCTGATCATTTCATTAAGATACTTGGACAACTTTATTGATAATATATTTTTAAATTATCTACGTTTCATGTTCATGGAATAGTTATCCCGTTAAGAGTCTTGAGTCGGTAGGTGCCCAGACGAAGTATTTCGGTCACTCTATAGGGTCTCTCCTAATTTGGAGATAGCTTTTTTCGATCTAAGGGTTTAGAAACTTCTACTTTTCTTAACACTAAGTCTCCAGGAAGAAATACCTTTGGCTTGGCCTTTGCATTGTAATATCGTGCGACTCTCTATCGGTATGTAGCTATCCGAATTTAAGCTTCTTATCGAATTTCAGGGAGTAGATCTAAGTCGGCTCTTCTTGCTTTGGAATTGTTTGGTTTGGCATAATGCTCAACTTTTATGGATGGTAGACCAATTTTTACTGAAATCATTGCTTCTATTCCATATGCTAAGCTGAATGGTGACTCTCTAGTTGAAACTCGAGAAGTTGTCCGATATACCCATAAGATCGAGTGTAACTCTTCTATGCAAAGGCCTTTTGCTTTGTTCAGTCGAGTTTTAAGTCATGTAAAATCATTCGATTCGTGACTTCTGCTTCACCGTTGGATTGAGGATGGCCGAGTGATGTTAATTTATGCATGATGTGAAACTTCGTACAAAAATTCATAAAGTTTTGATTGTCAAACTGACGATCATTATCGGTGATGATGGTATACGACAACTTGAATCAGTATATGATTGATTTCTAAATGAAATCTTTTATTTTGCATTTGGTGATTTATGCTAATGGTTTAGTTTCTATCCATTTGGTGAAGTAATCCACCACAACTATCAAAAACTTTTTTTGATCAGATACGGGAGGGAAAGGGCCAAAGATGTCCATTTTCCATTGTGTGAATGGCTATGGTGCGATAATTGATGTCAGTTGGCTTGCCGATTGGTGTTGAATGTTGGCATACTTCTGACATGGATCGCATCTTCAGATAAGATCTGCTATATTTTTTTTCATAGTCGGCCAATAATATCCTTATCGTAGAATCTTGGAAGCTAAAGATTTACCTCTCAAGTGATTTTCGTAAATTTCTTCATGAACTTCTCGAAGAACATAGTTAGCATCAGTTGGTCCCAAGCATTTGAGCAATGAAAGTGAAAATGACCTCTTGTAGAGATGTCCGTCCATCAGAATATATTGTGAAGCGGTCCATCTGAGTCATTTTGCTTCCGAAGGGCTATCGGGCAATGTTCCATCAGTAAGATATCAGATAATTGGATTCATCCAACTCGGCTCATTATTTATTTATAACACTTCATCAACTTTGTCGATACTTGATTGTTCAAGATACTTAATGAACGTTTGACCGAGTAGATCGGAAGAAGTTATCGCAAGTCGAGAAAGTGCATCGACTCGAGCGCTTTCCGATCTTAAAATGTAGGAGATCTCAAAATGTTTGAATATCGACATGAGATCTTTAGTTTTCTAAAGGTACTTTATCATAGTCGTTCTCAAATTTCATATTCATCTTTGACATGTCTGACTATTAATTATGAGTCGGTAAATACCTTCAGATTATTCACGTTAAGCTCTTTGGCAATTTTCAAGCTGGCTAGCAATGCTTCATATTCAGCTTGATTATTGAAAGCTTTAAAGTTAAATTGAAAAGCATATTCAGCAACAGTCCCTTCGGGGTTAGTGAGGATGAGACTGGCTCTACTTTCTTGAGCGTTGGATGTTCTATCTACATGAAGTATCAATGTCGATTCATAGTCAGCTTCGGATCTTTTCTTTATTTCTAATTTATCATTGGTTTCTTATTTTGATTTATCGTCGGTTGCTGTGCACTCGACGAAAAAGTCGGCTAACATCTGTGCCTTCATTGATGGTCGTGGACGATATTGAATGTCAAATTTACTAAGTTTGATCATCCATTTTGCCATTCTATCTGAAGCATCCGATCGATGTATGATCGCTTTCAATGGTTGATCGGTTAGTATTATGATCGAATGGGCTTGAAAGCACGGTCGGAGTCATTATGCTGAGATGATCAAGGTATAGATCAATTTTTCGATCTTTGAATATCGGACTTCAGCATTATGAAGCACTTTGGTAGTATAGTATATTAATTATTGAATTCGATTTTTGTCTTCTCTAATGAGGACCGAACTTATCATTTTCATCGATGTAGCAATATAGAGATACAATATTTCTCTCACCTCTAGTTTTGCAAGCAATGGTGGGGACATCAAATATTTTTTCAAGTCTTCAAAGGAGCATCGACATTCATCCGATCATGAAAAATTCTTTGCTTATCATAAGACTTTGAAGAATGGTAGACATCTCTTAGCTGACTTTGAGATGAATTGACTGAGTGCAGCAATTCTACCATTCTAACTGTTGTATCTCTTTTTTGAAAGTCGGATGCTTCATATTGATAATGGCCTTTATTTTTTCTGGGTTAGCTTTGATTCCACATTGCAACATAAGAAAATTCAAAAATTTTTCAACAGTTACACCGAAAGCACACTTAGTCAAATTCAGCTTCATCCGATATCGTCGAAGTGTGTTGAAGGCCTCCTCTAAATCTCGAACATGATCATTGGCCAAAGCACATTCCACTATCATGTCATCGACATAGACTTTCATGTTTCATCTGATTTGATATTTGAATACTTTATTAACTAGTCATTGATAAGTCGCTTCGATATTTTTCAAATAGAATGGCATTACTTTGTAACAGTAAATGCTTTTATCGGTCATGAAGGCTGTGTATTCTTCATCTTCTGATGTCATTTAAATCTGATTGTAATCCGCAAAGGCATCCATGAAGATCAAAAGTTGATGTCCTGATGTTGCATCAACGAATTGATCAATCTTCGGCAAGAAAAAGCCATCCTTTGGATAAGCTTCATTCAGATCAGTATAGTCGATGCAGATTCATCATTTCTCATTAGCTTTTTTCACCATCACAACATTAGCAAGCCAATCGGGATAATGAGTTTTTCTGATGAAGTCAGTAGCAAGATGTTTGTCTACCTCTTCATCGATAGATTTCTGTCTTTTAGGGGCGAATGGCCTTTTTTTTGTCTCACTGGCTTAACTTTTGGATCGATATTCAATCGATGAATTATGATTTCTGGAGGAATGCTTGGTATGTTAGTTGCTGATCGGGCAAATATATCAGCATTCGTCCTTAGTAGATCTATTATTTGATTTTGCTTTTGATCGGATAGTTGGGATCTGATCGAGACTATTTTTATTGGATCTGCTTCATGTATGAAAATCGAAATTAACTGTTCAACTGGTTCTTCTCTTTCTTCATTTTCTCTCTGATCTAATTTATCAATCATCAGAGGATCTTTCAATTTTGCTCCTTCGATAGAGATCATGAAGCAGTGTTGTGCCAATTGTTGATTCCTCCACAATTCATCGACTTCTTGTCGGATAGAAAATCAGACCAGTAAGTGAAAAGTCGATACCACTACTCTTAATGTATTGAGAGTAAATCGTTCGAGTATGGCATTATAGGCCAAAGAAACTCGGACAACCATAAAAGTAGCGAGGATGGTATTTTGCTATGGTTCGGTCCCTACAGTGAGGGAGAGACTAATTTCTTCTTCTACATTGATTGCATCTCTAGTGAAGCCGACTAACGATGTTAAAATTTGCCGAAGTTGATTAGTTGGTAGATGCATTTGGGAAAAAATCGAGTAAAACAAAACATCTATTGAACTTTCATTATCCACAAATTTTTTTTTTACATCATAATTAGCTATTATTGCTGACACAACGACAGCATTATTATGGAGAGTTTGTATTCCCCTTACATCATCGTTCGAAAAGAAAATTACATTATCATTTCATTATTTTTTAGTCGACTCCTTTTCAAAAGTTGCCCCCTATTCTCTAAATCGCTCAGAGATCATGTTGATGGCTCCGGCCATAGGTCAGTTGTCGTTCGCTTCCTCTAGTTGATGTTGTGGTTGTCGGTCAGTTGGAGCCGGAGGATCGTGTCAAAATTTGCCAAGAAATTCTCGGCATATCAGGTCCTCGATTTCATGTCTGAGTTGGATGCACTATTTGATATCATAACCATAATCATGATAAAATTGATAGTACTTCTTTCGATCATGGCTTCTTGGCAGTGCTTTCATCGATGGGGGGTGTCGAACATATTCTGCTCCTTCAATTTTCACTAAAATTTATGCATGAGGAGCAGTTAATGGAGTATAAGAGTTGAATTTCATGCCGAATCTATTCGGCCTTGGACTCCATCCAGATGGTGAAGCTCTTTTATCAGCTGGCTGTCGACTCGACTTGGCAGAAACTCCGCTTTTCTTTTATTTCTTTTTATGACTTTTGCATTCTGCTTGACGTCGATCAGAAGCAGCTTCATCCGCACAGGTATATTTGAATGCATATTCTAAAAGTTTAGCATAGGTCCAAGGGTGGTTCTTATCCAGCGAGTAAGGAAACCTAGATCCCTTCAGATCTCTCTTCATGGCCCAAATAACCTTATCTTCATTGAGGTCCTTGACCTTAAGTGTGGCGGTATTGAAACGTGCTACAAAATCTCGCAGCGGCTCTCTTTTATTTTGTTTAATAGAGAAGAGACTGTCGGATGTTTGCGGCATTCTTCGGCTGGTACTGAAGTGGGCTGCGAACGAATCTTCTGGCTGCTCGAAGAAATAAATGCTTTCCGATTGCAGCTCAGAATATCAGGTTCGAGCAGCTTTCTAAAGAGTTGCCGAAAAATCTTTGCATAGAAGGGCGTTAGAAACTCCTTAGATCATCGTGAGAGTTTTGTAATTCTCTAGATAATTGACTGGATTCATGGAGCCATTGTACGGTTCTGCTTGCGGCATTTTGAACATACTTGGAATCGATTCATTCATGATTCATCGTGAAAATGGGGGGATTGTATGAATGCTGAGGTCGTCGTGACCCCTCCGATTATTTATCTTTAGTCGAGCGAGTTGGCGGTCGATCTTCTTGACTTTGCGTTCATGATTATCGAATCGTTGTAGTTGTGAGAGGCTTGGGATAGAGTTCCTCGAAGAAGTTGAAGATGAAGAAGTTGACGGTAAGCATGGCCTCTTTTTCTTATAAATGCTGCATCGAAGGGAAGGAGAGGCCAACCGTCGAGAGTGGCAGGTGGCACGATGTGAGTGTCATGGTGGTGATGCTTCAGGACGATGAGAATGCGGAGTTGATTATCATTTCGGTGAAGGAGATGGAGATCACTGTGGGGAGCGATGACTGTGCCTTGACGGCATCACTTGTGTTGGTGGTTGTTCCGCCACCGATTGCCGCTGTTGTTGTTGTTGGAGGCTGTGCACTACTTCCGTTAAAATCTTTATTTGCTGCATTAGCACAGCAAGTTGTTAGGTTTGGATGTCTGCTGAAATAATTGGGCATGAAATACTAGGCTCTGCCATTGAAGGTGGAGGAAGATGATCTTCTTGGCGGGAAGACTGTCGGGTAGAGCCGATAGAATATTGGGCTTGCATTTTTGGCATCTTTATTAGAGCAATCTATTTATTTCTTTCCTTTCTGGTGCATCAATCTATTGTGGCCAATCCTCTGGTGCACCTATCGTCGGAAAATGTTATCTGCAAATGAAAGTCCACACTGACTAAAAATATTTTCGGTGGAGATCCTTCGATGCTTAAGTTAGTGGAGGATTGGTGAACAGGATAATCTGAATTGAAATTGGCAAAATTTTGGCCCAGAATGTCCTTACCAAAGTACTAAATTTATCCCTTTTTTATAGGTGAATATGGTAGTAACTATCTGTAACGGTTGTAAATCATGGGATCCCACTTGTCTCGGTATTAAGGGATAGTTAATGCCCACTAATTAATCGTGAAGGAGTTGTTATGCATGTTCTTCGCTAGAAATATAGCTTTTGTTGACTATATGATTGCTTAAATCGATCATTTGTTGGTAATTAACTTGTATTCCGTATAGTTGATGGGGTTGTTCAGTTTGGAGAGTTGATCGAGAGTCAATCGACTAACGATCAGCTGATGGTGGAGAGTCGGTAAGACAATCGGTGTTTAGCTGAGGGGAGATGATTGTCGGTCGGCTGGCTGGTTGATAGTTGGTCATCCGAGGGGTTCGGCCAATTTATAATCATTTGACATAAGTCGGGAATTTGTTATCATCTTTCAATCGGTGAGATTGGCCAATCGGTAGTTGGTCGGTCGTCAAATCGGGGTGATTGGATTTATGAACCCAACAAACACTAAAACAGGTGTAATGACTTTGCAAATAACTCGGTAAGATTACATGCTTTGGAAATAGTGAACATAATACACTACGATCAGTGTATCAAATTGTTTAAATAAGTAGTATTATCTATTGTATTATTAGTATAATATACTGTCATATTATTATAATATAGTTGTTTTGTCTTATGGTAGTATGCTATATGATGTATTCACAGTTATCTGTCCATCATGTGAAAATAACATAGTAATATGCAAAATTACATAGCGTGACACTATCAATATTAAATATAAGCAATTTTGATAACTGTGATAACATCAATAATATGATAAAATGATATCACATGCAAATAAGTAAATATACTTCATAATATGAGATGTTAATTCTTATATTAAAAATAATAGTATGGTGGTAACATTAATATGATATTATATTAATGGTATTTGAGATTTATTGATAATCTTATCATATTGTAGGATATAATTTTATTTATTTTTAGTTACAATTTTAAAGTACTCTGATGATCATGATAATACAAGATTATTACATTTTCAATATTATATTGCATATCCTGCTTCTTGTATTATACTCAGTTTTATATTCTGTTATTATACTATTATAGCTGCAAGGTGTATAATGATTTACTATATTATCATATTATTTTAATTTTAGGAGATGCAGTTGAGGAGGATGAGAGGATAGGGGTTATGATAACAAGCGGGAATGCCAGTTTGAGGAAAAATAAATCAAAAGCTAGCTGCAGCAAGTAGATTACCTGCAGTTGAGCTAACCGATAGCCAAACATTCTCCAATGTCTGTCATCAATAATTCTTGGTCTGGCTTTTGTCACGTTCCAGGAGAGAGTTGTAGACTTGGATCAGGATGTAGCCTAGCTCCCTAAGACTTACATTTCAGGGTTGGATCGTCGTTTACTTGAAAAAGCCAGTATCTCGGATATATGACCGAGTTAGTCTTTTCATGCAGATGACAAGTCTTGTCTGGATATCTAGTTTGTCTCCAGCAGCTCATATTCATACGGAGCAAAGTTTATTTGCAGTTCACCTGTGATTAATGTGGACCCTGATCCTGTTTGACAGCTTTTTGGATGGTTTTATTGTACCTTTTTTGAGACCAATCAGAGTAAAAATAATTTCATGAGAACAATTACCATGGTAAATGCGTGTTCTGATCATAACTATGACCCTGGCACTGAATGGATCCAACACCAGTGACTTTGCTACCTGGTGTTTGCTGTCGTTAGTTTCTGCTTAGTGTGTCGGTGTTTATGAGAGAGAGAGAGAGAGAGAGAGAGAGAGAGAGAGAGAGAGAGAGAGAGAGAGTTCCCTTGGTTCTAAAGGTTAGAGAGAGAAAGAGACGCCGGGGGGTGGGAGGGGGGAATCGAGAGAGAGAGAGAGAGAGAGAGAGATTTCCCTTGGTTCTAGAGGTTAGGCAGACATTATCTGCTGGCAAATGATAGTTTGACCCATTACAGCCTCCGTCCAAAACAGTTATTTGCTGTTATAGCCGTTATAATGCCCATTATTTATCTGACAAAACTATTTTTCAAATTTTTACCATTAAAATAAGTAGTGAAATAACGAACATTATAATAGTGTTATAATAGGAAAAAAAAATAATCATTAAAAAAAGAAAAATCTTTCCCTTCATTTTTATCAAATCAAATAAAATATACTTCTTAGACTGCTCGATATCTTTATTTGTGTTTTACAGTCTGCTACAATGAAAATAACGGAATATGATAGAAAAAATGACCGTTATATTTTTTTCATGCTCCTTATCGAGAAGTGGCTGAAACTATTATAAAATGGTCAATACAACAGTTATAATACTATTATCTAAAAATATTGTATTCTGCACACGCGCGCATGCACGTGCCCACGTGTACCCATGCCATGTCAGTGTTCATGCCATGTTGCCTCTTCTGCTTTCCCTGAATTGCTGCTGCACAACTACACAAATACTTTTGCGAGCATCAAACTTCCTTTTGGTTTTATTTATACAGAAATATAATTATAAATTACCTAGCCCTACCTCCAACCACACATGCCCAAACAATCTTATAATTACACCCGGCCACAGTGAGACCAAGAACCCAACATTAAAACGACTTGCTCTCTCTCCCTCTCTCTATTTGATTTCCACCTTTTTAATATTTTTCACACAAGGTTCTCATCAGGGATAATTGTTATTACAAAGATAATTACGTCAACTCCAGCTGGTTCCGCCTCCAGACGTCTGCCTGTGACCTTGCCAACGAAAAGTGTCACTGTGCTGCCCAAGCTAATCTCAAATGATGTTTGAAGCCAAAGGACCTGAATAATGTATACCAAGTTAATTGCTGAACTGCCCGGCAGGTATTAATGAGAAGAGCTCCCCTCCATACTTTAAATAAGACACAAATATGGATCTTGTTTATCATTAAAACAAAATAAACTATGAATGATGTTCCTCCTAGGAATTAGAAGTTCTCATTTGCTATTCCAAGAATATTATGAAAAGAAGATTCCCCCAAGCTGTCGAGATTCTGTCAGGCATTCAGTCGACAAAATCCATCTCAATGAACTCTGTGCTGACACTTTGCAAAAAAACAAAAAGGAAAACTGGATATCATTAGTAAACCTTAGGAAACTTGGGCTACAACCTGGACAGATATGCAAATAAAATTGGATATCATTAGTGGGTTTGTTAACGTCTAATTCATGGTAGATAAAGACACAGTTATTCTCAATGTTAGTTTGTCTTTTCTTTTGTTCTTTGACAGGCATATGTTAGCAAATAAGCTATAGTTTCTCGTCAATCCTTCTCACTATTTTTTTTTCTCATTTTTCTTCATATTCTTGGGGGAAAAACTTCTTTCTGCTTCTTGTTTCGGTTAGTTGAGCACAAATCTGATTTAGCAGATCATAAACTGCCTAGGATCGATGATAAACCCCCAAGGGAAATGGCCATCACAATGTACTCCTAAGGAATTCACCCCTTCCACTTCTCTCCAAGTGTTCATGACCATATCTGCGATCACAGACACCATATCCTTTTTGAGTCCCATAATAGCCATTACAGAATAACCTCCTACAAATCAATAAGGTTAGCTTTGGCATGTTAGAAGTTAATTTGTAATTAAGTTTATAACTAATATTAGCAAGTTCCCGTAACTCTAGTATTTAATACCTTGTGTAGATCAAAGAGCCATCTTAAGTAAACTAAGAGTCATATGGAGATTAAAGGGTCGCTTTTGTATTCATGAGGAATAGCCTAAAAGTCATCTTTGTATTTATAAATAGGTGGTATAGAACCTTTAGCAAGACAAGCTATTGAAAGCCTCTTGCACTACTCTACTATTTATGAATGAAAATCTCTCATACTTTCCATTAATTTTTTTTTCTTGCATCTTATTATCTATATTTCTTCCTGCACCCAACAAAATTGGCATTATAGTCTAAGATTCTTCCTTATTTCTAATTCCATTCAAAGCCCCTTGAACTTCACCTCATATTATCTACCTAAGCCTTATTTCTCTATTCATTCCACCATGATAATAAGTTCTAATGCAAGTACAAATAACACTACCTTCAACTACATGCAAAGCCTAGTACGAGTCTTCGATAGCGAGAGCTATAATTTTTGGAGCATTCAAATCACAACTCTCTTCATCTCATAAGATTTGTGGGACTAAATTGAAGATGGTTATGAAAAATCAGATAATTAAGAAGTATTTGCGGCATGGACTCAAGCAAAGTAAAGGGTGTACAAAGAGAACAAAAGAAGATATTCAAGAACTTTACTTCTTATCCAGCAAAGGATAAGCAAAATTATCTTTCCTAGAATTATGGGTGCAAATAAATCTAAAGATGAATGAAAAATTCTAAAAAATAAATTTCAAGGCTCCAACAAAGTTGTCTCTATTAAGCTTCAATTTCTATGAAGAGATTTTGATAATTTAGTAATGAAAGATCATGAAACAATCAAGAATTTCTTTTCTAGAGTTGTTAAAATTATTAATCAAATTAGAAGATATAGGGATACTATTCAAGATAAGAAGATTATTAAGAAAATTTTGAGAAGTTTGACTATTAAATTTGATCATATTGTTGCTGTAATTGAAGAATCAAAGTATTTATCTATTCTCACCTTGTATGAAGTAATAGAATCACTTGAGGCACATGAACAAAGAATGAGCAGATCGATTTTCAATTCAACTATTAAAGCAAGTATTTCAATCCAAGCTTACTACTAGAGAAAAAAATCTTCAACTATGGAGCAAGAAGTAAAAGAAAGAGATTCATTTCAAAAAACAAAGATCAAAAAAAATGGAAGGAATCTTCTATGGAAGTCTAAGGCAAAGAAAAATGTAGATGGATTCAATCTAATGAAAGAAATGGTAATATCCATTTTCAATGCTTTATTTACAAAAAATATGGATATAAATTTAAATCTTATCATTATAGATGCAAAAGATGTAAAATTCCAAATTATTCTGAAAGAGATTGTTAGTTCAAAGATAAAAAGAAAAAGAATGAAGCAATTTTTTTTGAAAAAGATGATAATGAACAATTATTTTATTCATGCATGAATTTGTAAGAAGAATAATAAAATATTTAGTATTTGGATAGTGGATATTATCAATCACATGAAAGAAAATTGAAAGTTCTTCATCTAGCTAAATCAAAAGACTTTCTCTCAAGTCAAGCTTGGGGATGATAAATTACAGCCAGTTGAAGGCAAAGGGATCATGGTAGTCTACACAAAAGGAGATATGAAGAGACTTGTCCATGATGTTTTATATGTGCTTGGATTAACTCAAAATTTATTTAAGTGTTGGACAGTTGTTGCAACATGGATATATGGTAATCTTTAACAATGGTGAATATAAAATTTTTGACAAAGATAAGAATACTCTTGTGGCAAAAGTCAAAATGACTTAAAAATAAAATATTTACTCTTAATATGCCAATCAAACAAAATCTTACTTTAAAAAGTGAAAAGACTATTGATAGTTATATTTACGGCACTTAAGATATGGTTTAAATTGCAAAAGGCTTAACTTGTTAAAAGAAAAGAACATGGTTCTTGGATTTCCATCAATTGATAAAAGAAAGCAAATATGTGAGGCTGTATCTATCGTAAATTACATCAGCTTTTTTTTCCAAAAATAGTATGGAGAACATGGGCTCCTCTTAAGCTTGTGCATGTAGATATATGTGGTCCAACAAAGACTCCTTTTAATCAAAAAAATATTTTATTCTTTTTGTTGATGATTATAACTTGATGATATAGATTTATTTTTTTGAGCAAAAGTCAGAAGCCTTCTCCATCTTTCTCCAATTCAAAGCTTATGTCAAAAGACAGAGTGGTCATCAAATAAAGACCATAACAATAGATCGAGAGGGTGAATTCAACTTTATCCTATTTACTTACTGGCTATTATAAGAAGAAAGGTATCAAGAGGTAGCTCATAGTACATCATACACAGAAGCAAAATGAAGTAGTAGAACGTAAGAACTGAACAATAGTGAAGATGGCTCGAAGCATGTTGAAAGAAAAAGAATTGCCAAACAAATTATGGGTGGAAGTTGTTAATACAATTATTTTCATTCTTAATCGATCTCTTACAGAGCTAATGCAAAACCAAATACTTTATGAAGTTTGGTATGGGCAAAAGCACCGAATAAAAAAATTAAAAATTTTTGGATGCATTGCTTATGCATTCATTCTTTCTCAAAATAGAGAAAAGTTATACAAGCAAGGAGAAAAATACATCTTCACAAGATATAGTGAAAAATCTAAAGCCTATTACCTCCTTAACCCAAAGAAAAATGAACTTGTTGTTTCTTAAGATAATTTTTTGATGAGTTGGCAACATGAAAATGGGAGAAAATTTTTTTCAACATTCAAGAATACTTGAGCTAATAGAGCTAAGCCAAGAAAATTTGCATTAACAATATGAAAGTCCAAGATCATCGAGAGAAGGAACTTCAAGTCAAGTTGTCTCTTATTCTGATTCACCCCCAAGGAAGGTGTGCTCCTTAAGATATTTATGAGTCTTGTCATGTTATCTTTTTTGCATGTGAGCTATAGAATTTTCAAAAAGCAAGCAAGGATGATGTATGGATTAAAGCAATAGATGTAGAAATAGCTTTTATTGAAAGGAACCATACATGAGAGCTTGTAGATCTTCGTAAGGGAAAAGATATCATCAAACTCAAATAGATTTGCAAAATAAAATATAAAGAAGATAACATTCCATCAAGAAGCATAAAGCTTGCTCGGTCATAAAAAGATGTACTTAGTAGCTAGGCATAGATTTCATCAAGATATTTACACCATTGGTTCATATGGAGACGGTCAAGACTATTCTTGCATTAGCAACTTAGATGAAATTATCGATCTATTAGCTTGATATAAAATTGGTATTTTTAAATGGAGAGTTTGAAGAAGTTTATGTCGAACAATTAGAAGACTATGTTATAAAAGAAAAAAGAGAACAAAGTCTATCGACTTTGAAGGGCACTATATAGCTTAAAGTAAGCCCCTCGTGCATGGAATAGCAACATTGATAAATATTTTCACCATAATGATTTTGAAAGAAGTCCAAGTGAGCCATCACTATATGTCAAAAGAAAGAAAAATATGCAAATTCTTTTGATTGTTTGTTTATATGTCAATGACCTTATTTACACTAGCACTAATTCGATCATAGTAGAAGAATTTAAAAAGGCAATAATGGAGTATGAAATAACTAATTTTGGTTTTATGAGGTAATTTCTTGGCATTCAAGTTAAGCAATCAAAAACAAAGATATCTATGTCATGAAAAATATATTAAAGACTTAGTGAAAAGTTTTATATGTCTAACTATAAGTTTGCAGTAACTTTAACATCCAAGAATGAAAAATTTCAGCTACATGATGGTGCTCAAAAGGTTGATGCCACAGCTTATAGAAGTCTAGTTGGCTTATCTATTTATCTAACAAATGCAAGACCGGATATTGTTCTTCCTATTAGTCTTTTATTTAGGTTTATAAGTCAACCAAGCAAGCTTCAATATGCAACAGCTAAGAGAATTCTTCATTACCTACAAAGTATTAAAAGGCTAGGCTTGATATATGCAAAAAAAAGATTTTAACAAGCTTGTTGGATATTTAGACCGTAATTGGTAGGCTTTCTTGATGATCGCAAAAGCATTTAAGGTTATATATTTTCTTTGAAAATAGAAGTCATTTTATGATCATCAAAGAAGTAAAAAACTGTGGTACTGTAATCTATAGAGATTGAGTATATTTCAACAACTGGTGGAGCATATGAAGCAGTAGCTCAAGAGAATTCTTTCTGATTTGCAATATAATAAATAAGATCCAATAATTATTTGATGTGATAATATGTCCACCATTGCCATGGCAAAAATTCCTATATTTTGTAGTAGGACAAAATACATCGATATCCATTATCATTTCATTCGAGACTTGATTGAAAAACAAGACATACTATTTTCAACAAACCAGTTACAATTAAAAAAATTTAGGAAGTAAGAGATATCATGAGAATTATAAATTAAGGAGGGATGTTAGAAGTTAATTTGTAATTAAATTTATAATTAATATTAGCAAGTTCAAGAGTTATGCAACTCTAGTATTTAATACATTGTAGAGATGATAAAGTCATCTTAAGTAAACTAAGAGTCATGGAGATTAAATAATCTAAGAGTCACCTTTGTATCCATAGATGGTTTCGAACTTTTAGCAAGGCAAGCCATTAAAAGTCTTTTGTACTACTTTACTATTCATAAATGAAAATTCCTCATGCTTTCTATTAAAAACTTCTTTGTTCTGCATCTTATCATCTATATTTCTTGATGCACCCAACTACAAGACAAGAAAGTTTGCAGTTGTGAGAGGGTACTTATTTTAAGATCTCTCTCCACCTGCCTCAACTGCGCCCCATGGCAACGCCCCCCCCTCTTTCCTTATTTCAAGCAAATTAGAGCACCCATAATAAATAAACAAAAATTGAATATGCCTTGAAGAGCCATGAGATGTGGCCCAGCAAGGTTCCATCAGTATTTAAGCAACCTTAAATACATATACTATAGTAGAATATGACTCTAGCTCAAACCTTTCAAGTAGAATTTTCTAATGCTTGGTTGCAGCCGATGCCTGCCAAACCCTTGGATTCAATATCAACTCCATCACAGCACTTTTTAAGGCACAAGAATCTTCAACATAAGTGGGGCTTTAAAGAAATCCCAAGATCCTCAAAAGACTTCAACTTCTTGGGGTTCCCCTTGGCTTTCTTGTCCCTTTCATGAATATAGTGCTCATGCCACTCGGTGCATTTCTTTATGGCCATTAATGCAATGGGATCCAAAGAGAGATGTGGGTCAATGGCCAGCTTGCCTTGTACATATACTACATAGATGGAAGCATATATCATATGAGAATCTTGAAAACCTAACTAGTTGTGTCCCAGGACATATTAATAGCCCAAGGTGTATGTCTTTTTCTGATGATGAGCCCAAGGTGTTTGTCGTCCTTGTTATCTTCCCTCTCTTTTTCCTTAACCTTTGGAGTAATGATTCAGTTGTTTCCTCGATTAAGCTTGAGAAGGACCACATGGAGGCTCCCCACACATGTGCACTCCCGAAGACCAGTTTCCTCTATTGGTTAGATTGGCATCGGCAAAAGCCACCTAGCGATTCACCATAAATGCCACGACAAGCATCGAGGATTTAAATTATTTCAGAGAAGTGTTTTCCATAACCATGTCCATATCTTCCAAGTGGAGAATAAGAAGCCACAAACATGTCAAAAGGCATTGTTAAACCCCTCGCAACACATGATAAAAGATATTAGTATCAGAATAAGGTTAACAGGAGAACAGTATATATATATAATGTATATGGTAAATTTTGCTGACACGAACTAGTTGCCTGTGTTTGAAATGGCCAATCATTCTCCCCCATTTCTGACCAAGTGGATTACGGCATCTTGGGCAGAAAAGTAGAAGAAAAGGGAACAGATTTGCACTATATGGAGTCAGATGTGTCTTCAGAATAAAGTGTATGCATTTTTTTATAGCCACAGACATTTTCTGGTTGAAAAGTGGGGACAATATATTATGGTGCTGTCTGGTTGGAAGAGAGAGTACCGAAATTGGGAGGAGTTTGAGATGGTAGGGAAAGAAAAATTTAAACTTTGGAAGACAGAATTTCGTCGAGTGAAAAAGGAAGAGGAGATTTCTTCTTTTGAGAAAGAAAAGAAAATATAACTTCAACTAAAACTTCTTATGCTAAGTGGCTTTATGGATCTTATAAATTTCACGAATTATCCAAAAATTTGTTTTCATTAATGCTTAAAATTTCACAAAAAAAATTATGATTTACAGTAAAAGGAAATACACGCTTATTATGTAGTAAAATAGATAGAATTTCTTTTCCCTTTTCTTTTTTGAAGCTGAAGCTGATGTAACAATGAATATATTTTTTCAAAAACAAATTATTTTATACTATGGCTATTGGTAGGGCATTTAATTGAACTACATTCATATGCTTACTTTATGTAAATAAAACTATTGCACCATTTATCTGACAGTTTCTCATTATGGCAATAATTTTGGACTGATTAGCTAAAAGTTTGGATCTTGTAGCATAGGTTTGAATCTGTATGAAGGTTTTTGGTTAAAAGTCATACTACCATGTTGTTTTTTGACACGAAAGGAAAAATTGGAACTTCCAGACTCATTTATGTAGTTTTAAGAGTAGTATTAAAAGTGGCACTGGGCGGGAGTTTTAATGATTTGCTGCTGCATCCAGACTCCTTTATGCCATTTTATAGCCAATGGCTAATATGAGGATCTCTAAGTGAAAAAAATGTCAACAAAAGGTGGGACGTACATATGGTGTATAAGACCATGCGGATGTATGGGGACATGCTGGCTACATTAAGGTAGAGAAACAACATACTACCACATCCAAAATTACACAGCTGCACATGTAAATATCATGAAATATCATGTTGGTCTTATTTTAGGGTAAATGTGTAGCAATTGGCTGCAAACCTTATCATAAACATGTCATGCATGCTTTTGAGTTCTCTTGAATCAATGTGCATGTCCAATATTTTGTTGGAGAAAGTAGTATTAAGTTCCTATTTTGGTTTGACTAATTGAACTCCTTTTTGTGGATAAAACTGTTTGAATGTCATGTAATTCATTGAAATTGCTTGTTTATTGCAAATTGGGAATACAATGCAACAAGGTCTATTGCATGTTTCATGTAAGCCATCTTATTGATGTCTATTAGTAAAATAATTAAAAAATATGCTTAAATAAATGTAAATTTGATTTTGTCTTGCTTGACTAGGCATACCCCACGACTTTTAATCATTTCATAGAAAAGAGTAATATTCATCATATAATTAGAAAAGCAAAAATTCTTGTAAGTGTGATTGAAATTTTGGGCTGGGAAATTAGTGTAGGTGACTTTTCTGAGAACTTTTTCTTCTCCTCCTCCTCCTCCTCCTTTTCTCTTACTTTTCTTTTCTTTCCCGCCACTTAGAGAAAGTTGATTTTCATTTTTTTTTTATTAACCTTTCTTTTTCAACCCCTTTATCCTCAAGAATTTTACATTTAAGTATCAGAATACATAAAGACTAGAAAAATCATTCATTCTTAAATTGTTCTTGTTAGTTTATTATATTACTTCTTATAAGGAATATAACTGATTTATCTACAGCAGCAAAACCAATAACTCTTGCAGGTAGTCCAATATCTACATGAATTTTCCTGTTTATCATATCATTTTGGCTCATGGAAAACCAGTCTCTCAGCTGCCCAAAATGAACCAAATTTCTTAATGTTGATCGTGACTAATATTTCTTGTTAATAAAGGCATATCTCTTTTTTTTTAAAAGGAAAAAACTTCATGCTAAAGTCCCAATATCCACATCAATCTGAAAGTAAACCTATATACAAATGGTTGTTTGTTAACCTACCACTCCATGATGCCATTTAAGATTCTTTCTTTGTAGATGAATAGTGGAGTAGCAATCATCAGCCTGTTCAATCTGTGGTTGGTTTCACCACTATTAATGACTTGTCTTTTTCACCTTATGCTTCTTTATTAAGGTCCCCATCTTTTGTGTCCATGCTTAATTGGGGATTACTAACTTTTAGGTTGTAGGAGACACTCAAAACCCGAAGCTTCTCCACGTAGAATCTTCTCATTCTCTCGTTCCTTGGATGAATAATTGCTGCAGTGGTGCCACTTGACATATTGGGCTGTACGTCTAGGATTATCTAGCATCATCCTTTGCTCTTTAACCATGAGGCTATATAACGAGCCTACAATCTAGGTTCCATAGCAACCTTTTTCTTTTGGGTAAAATGGCAACCTCCTAAACTTTATCAACAGAAGTAGGACTAATATGGGGAACATAGCTCCCCCAGTCCTCCTTATTTAAAACTTAATTAATTAATTGCCGGCAAATGGTGAGGCATCCTTACGATCCAGGCTTTTGATTGATGGGGACAGATCATTTAAACCAAATTGGAAGGGCCGATGTGAATTCTTCACTCATGAGTATGGTGTAATATTGTGGTGAATTTTAATTTTAACTTAAGAGCAGTAAGCAATCCAACAAGGTGCCCATTTTATAATTAAAGCACCTTTACACATAGTTAGGTCTGGATCCACAGCATCACATGCACACGTGATCGACCGCACAATGTAGTACAATCATCGATGTCCACAGCTCATTAAAGATGAGAGGAAGGGGGACCATATCAACCTTGCATTATGATGTGCTTAGTGGGAGGGTGAGCATTAGCCTACTTAAGCACCAAATGTTCCCTTTTCAAACATGGATTCCAGTCATGAGTTCTCCTCTCGTGTCTCAGCACTTGTGAATTGAGTCGAAAAGTCTTCCCTCCAGCACTGATCCTAATTAAACCATGATATATATAGTAACGGGCAGTCCAACAGGTGAAACTTTAAAACCTCCACCACCATATGGGACCTCAGCTCCCAGTGTGAATCCCCACCATCTAGTCCTACAACAACTGCAGAGATCTCCGACATCTTAACATGACACTTCCTAGAACTCTGACACCACTTCTGAGTCGCGTCAGAGAGATTTACATCTCTATAATTACCCTTTGCACATACATGCAAGAATTTTAAATACATACATGCGTACATACTTATATATGTACGCTTGGAGATATATATATAGAAGGAGGCCGTGTCTACATTCGAAAGGGGGTTTCGGTGAGTCTGGACATGGCTGATGGCATAGGGAGCAGCCCAGACTCAGAAGGTCAGCATAATAATTTCTACACGGCTCAGGGTGCATCTGCTGGTGCGGCATCAGGCGATGGAGGCATCAAGGAGCAAGATCGACTGCTGCCCATCGCCAACGTGGGGAGGATCATGAAGCAAATCCTTCCTCCCAACGCTAAGATCTCCAAGGAAGCCAAGGAGACGATGCAAGAGTGTGTGTCGGAGTTTATTGGCTTTGTCACTGGGGAGGCCTCCGATAAGTGCCACAAGGAGAAGCGCAAGACGGTGAACGGCGACGACATATGCTGGGCCCTCAGCACCCTGGGATTTGATGACTATGTTGAGCCGATGAGGAGGTATTTGCACAAGTATCGGGAGATGGAAGGGGATAGAGCGGCTTCTGGAAGTCATATTAGTGGGGCGAACAGTATGGATGCTAGAGATGAAGTGAGAGGTGAGCAGCAAAGATATCAATCATCTGGTGCTAGTCAATCGATGTTTAATGCCGTGGAGAGGATGAATAATGCTTCAACATCAAGGCGGCTTAAGGATCTTTGAGTCCAGAAGCAATCGTACCAAAACTAGTATTTGGTGATGTGATGATGATGGCAACGACGGTCAGGAAGGTTGCTATAACCATGCCAAAGAAGATGATGGTGATGGTGATCGTATGTATGCGCTTTTATTTGTCATAAGGTCAGAAGTCTCAGATTTCTGCTTTGCAAGTGTTCGTTGGCTGAATTCCTGAATCGATATGTTTTTGTGCTAATATTGTTGATCTCTTTATCTAATTTCTATTTTTCATCATACTAATTAAGCATAAATTGAGAAAAGAAATTTCAGTCTTTAGTTACTCAGAATTTATTAGATGTTAGTACTAATTAGTTTGGTTGTTCTTGAACGTATGTGGTACAAATTTGCAGTTCTGAATTTTTATGAAAATATTGACACACTGAATTAATTTCATATTGCATGCCTTTTTTTAAAAATCTTGATCTAAATAGTGGATGGAGACGAAGGAGACCTCTCAATTTTTTGAACAGCCAGAAAAAGATGACAAGCTGTTAGAGATGTCCTTTGCGCGATGATGAACTTTACTAATCTTTAATAGTTATTGTTTGAGCTAGAGAATAAACTGCTGAAATCATTTCAAGAAAGCAAACTAGCTAGAGAAGCTACAAGGTGTTGATTAGTTGTGATGTTTTTTGGGGTATTTGAAATGGGAGTCACCGTTGGAATAAATCAAGATCTGAGACATGCTTTCTTATGTAATAAGCTGAGGAAAGATGAAAGGGTGCTGTCAAATCTTTGAAACATTTTATTTATGGCAAAAATATCGATACATGAAACTAGTCCAATTATAATTACAGATCGGCAAGTGTCACGCTTTTAGCTGACATTTCAGGATGTTAATGAAGTATCTCTGTCCATTTAAAATTCTGATCTAATATTCCTGATTCATATTTCATCTGGAGGGTTATACCTCCCATGTTTATGTTGTACGCTCACATAGCATAACTGTTCTCCGGTTATTACACAGGTCTAGTTTTCATGTTTCCTTAAACCCTAGCCAGGGGACCGTGGACAGCCCCTGCCTGAAAATAACCCGTATGGTTTCTTGTAAAGCCTCCACTGGGATTTTGCGACCTATCCCTACGATTCTGGGACTGTTTTGCTTCCTAGCAAGAACTGAGGATGAATGTAAACTTGAGGTATACTAGTTTTATATATATTCCAATTAATGATTCTAGACTAAAACTAACTAGATATTATGCTTAGATAAGCAAACTTCTTTGAAAACAGCAAGCATCAAAAATAGAATTTCCCTCTTAATTAAGAGGTATTTTTTATAAGTTTAGCTCTATGAACTCTGGGACTTTTTATGGCCTTTGCAAAGGGAAGAAGTTGAAACCCCAATCTCGCTCTCTACCTCCCTCTCTCTCGCTACCTCTCTCTCTCTTACACGGACGCGCGCGCGCACACGCACGCACACACACACACACACAGAGAGAGAGAGAGAGAGAGAGAGAGAGAAAACAATATTGAAGCTAGCAGGTCTACCAGCACGTACTGCGGATATCAGAATGAACAACTTCAGCGTGCGGACATCGCACACTTGTCGGAAAGTGTCATCTTGGTATATGCGAAGGCTTCTAAAAGAAAAACATCTGACGGGACAATGGAATGGCAGCCGTGTGGGGTGTCAGTGATGACATGCTGTGCATTAGCCACCCTATTGGCATTAGACTAAGCAGTGAAGATTGACAAATAAATGTTCATCAGAATGTCATCATGTGCTTTGAACCGCACGCTGTGTTAAGAAATGTGGTATTTCTTCTTTAGGAAAAATCATGAACTTCTCAATGTGGTTTTGCTCAAGGAATACAACGACCTACGCTTCATTCATGAAATGAAATTCCCTGTAAATATTTACCAGAGAACGCTAGTGAGTGACTGATAGAGAGAGAGAGATGAAGAGTAACAGGCCCGTGGTGTTAAGACACATTTAGCTTCCTTTGTCAGTGAAAACATCGGAGAAAACTTGTCATTTACTTTTGTGTGCGGTCAATGCTTTGGTAACAAAAGCTCCTCATAACTAGTGAATGAACGTACGCGATACAGAATACTTCAGTACAGAACCAGTGGTTTATCATGCCATGGGATATGAATATATATATTATGCATTATATTTATCCAAGTTCAAGCCCTGATGCTTATTATTATTGGTGCTTCAGCATAGTTATTGAAGACAAATTTAGCTTCCTTTGTTAGTGAAAACCAAGGAAAGAACTTGTTATTTACTGCATGTTTTCACAGTTTAAGACTTTGGTAAACAAAAGCTCCCACCTAGTGAATGTAGACTACACGTAAGTACAAGCCAGTGGTTTATCTCTAGTTATGCCAAGGGATCTGAATACGGGCATTGTTCAAAATATTCAGTAAAATGACTAGTCCAAGATTTTACATGCATGATGAACTAATTAAAAAGAATTACATATTGAAGGCTGAACCTGCACTTTGTTAGAGATTATGTGAACAAAATCATGATGATATCAGAAATTCAACTATTGGTGTATATAGAAACATGTAGATGCAAAAAACTGTCACTTTTTATCATATAAAGGAAGTTAACAAATATCAGGAACAAATAGCGTACCTCAAAAAGAATAAACATCCAGCTCCTTCCTGCACATAGATTCATATAAAACAAGAATTAGGCATGACTTGCACTTCTATACAACAATTAATATGCAATTTCAGCATTTGCTGTACAAACTACCATGTACCCAACCAAGTGTGGTACAGGCTTAAGTGTAATTAATCAGTTCAGATCCCTAAAAATTATCTTCAAATTTCATGGTCTCTGATGCAATTCTTACTGAAACCCTAGCCTGAATGCATATTGTCATCGCAGGAATATAGATGGGTCTCATCTTGAAATCTTCTTTCTATGCTTTTATTGTTAGAGTTAGAGCCAACATTGGCCGTATTGCTGAGTTTGAATATGCTACCAAATTTGACCCTTTTTTTTGCATGTAAAAATTTGACTTGATTTGGGGGCTAAGTTTTGTATGTTGCCGTTTTGGGAGCTGTGGTGTCAAGTAATGAACCAAGTTTGTTTCCACGTGAATTTTGGATTATGGTCAAAAATTCAACAAGGCTTTCTAGCTAGAAGCGCCCCAAAGTTAGAGTTTGAGAGGGGCATCGATGGTAGTCATTGGCAAACTTGTCTATTTTTTCTTTTCTTTTCTTAGCGTTGGTACCTGCATCGAGGACTCATTGAGCTAGAATTAGTTATTCTTTAATCACCTCTACCATGAAAGCCCTTTCTTCTTCTTGTTTTGGAATTGTATGAGGGTGAGGAAGCTTGGTTGAAGAGAATTTTGAGAAAAGTAGCCTGTCTGAGATCTTCATAGCAAACAATCCTGATCCTCAACAAAGACAAAGCTACAACAGGTAGATCATAAGGATGAAGATCCTTCTCCACTTTCAGAATATCGGATGTAGAGGAAAGGGTTGAGATGAAAGTGGCTTGACAAGCGATGCTATGAAGGATGTCAAGAAAACGACTGCAAGGCGTTGTACTTCATTTAGCGTGGTATGGAAACCATCTTCTATTGAGTCTCAACCACCAAGAATTCACGGCTGTGGCAGTACGAAGTTAGCAATCGTTGAACTTGAAACTCTTAGAAGAGAATTAGAGAATTTATTTATGAAAGAATGTGAATTTGTGTATGATTTATTTCCAAAGTTTTGAAGACTGCTAATTAGATGTGTCTACATGATGGCACTATTAAAATCAGAAAGTAGTGGAAACATCCTTAGCATTTTAGCTAAAAAATGTGATCATATTTTGGCTGTTATAGAAGAATCTAAAAATTTAAGTAAACTTCTTGTTAGTAAATTATTTAATTCTTTGCAATCACACAAGGATGGATTGAATAGATCCTGCAAAAAACGTGATGATCCTATTTGGCAATCTACACTAAATCTATTAAAGAAAAATGTGATCAAGATAAGCAGCCTGACAAAACTCTCAAGTCTGAGGATGTGGTGATGATCATTGACGAAGGTGTGGGGGCAAATTTAATAATAATTAGAGAAATGAGGAGTTAGACAGTCAGAATCAAAGAAATTAGAAACATAATAATCAAGCCCATTCCCAAAAACTATTCACTGTCTTTACTGCAAGAGATTTAGATTATTGAAAAGAAAGTCAGAAGAATCTACAAAGAAATTAACAATGTTTGATACATGGATTATGGATATAGTAAATATGATAGGATAATCAGACTTATTTGTTGATTTAGACAAGTTTGTAAAGGGCTACATGAAGGTAGGAAGTGGCTATGTCAAAGAGGTATATGGAAAAGACAGTTAAAATAAGAATTTTTCATATTAATAAAATTCATAATATGCTTTGTATTTCTGGGTTGTATTCAAATTTCTTTATTGTGAACTAATTTTTGAATGAAGGATGCTCTCGTATTTTTGAAAATTTGAAGTACCTTATGGTGATAGAAGCAAAAAGTATCTTTTGTTAAATTTCCTATGACTAAAATAAAGCATGTTCCTTGGTCTAACACTCTAGATATGAACATTTTAGTTTTGTAAACTTGATCTTTTGCATAAAAGATATAATAGAAGGTTTCGTTTAATATTAGGAATAGTTATCAAGATACATTTGTAAAGAAAAAAAATTGGAGGGCTAAACGGTCACTTGCTTTAATGCATGCAGATTTTGTGATATGATGCAAACACCATCTGAACATTTTTATTTATTATGTTTGTGGATGATTGCAGCCAACTGACTTGATTTTGTTTTATAAAAAAAGAAATAAAGTATTTTATATGTCTTGGAAATTTAAAAATCTTATGGCCAGTGAAAGAGTTTAATTGGTCAATACCCTTCACATTGACAAAAGATAAGAATTTTTTTAAAAAAATTTTGAAAAATTTTGTGGAGCTAACTGTATTTGCAGGAAATTGATAACCAATCATTTATGTCAATAAAATAGTATAGTAGAGTACAAACAAAGGAGTTTAAGGGGGACCATAAAAGGCATGTTGAAAGCTAAAGGGAATCCTAATATTTTTGGGTTGAGGTAGTATTTGTAGCAACCTATGTCTTGAAAATGATGCTTCGCACTATCATCAGAAGATATCACCATAAATGAAGTATGGATAGGATAGATGCCAAATTTAAATCACCTTGAAGTTTTGAGTTGTGTTACTTATATTCATGTTCCTCTAAAAATAATCTAAATGATAGTAATGTTAAGTGCATGTTAATCGTTATTCTGAAATAAATAAAGCATATAGATTTTATGATCCAATTACAAATTCTTTGATTGTTAGTCATGATGTTATTTTTCATGAATAAAAAGAATATAAATTGAAGATAGCTGTGCAAGAAAATCCTACTAGCATTCCATATGATGTACCTTTTTCATTTGAAGAAAATAATGATGATAAAAGTTTTATCCTTTTGAAAGTGGAAGTCCTAATCTATTTTATCTAGTGCTACTTTTGAAAATTCTTCTACAAAAACATCTCTAGTTTTATAATGATATCAATATATCCAAAATATTGAGCAATGCAAATTTGAAGGTATAGCAAAGTTGAAGGATCAATTGAAGGTAATGGATGAAGACATTGTAACTAGCACTAGAGAAAAATCATGTTTCAGGGATTGGAAATCTTCTCCAAAATAGGATCAGATAAAAAAAAAGAAAGAATTTTCTTACTAGATTGAACTTGAATCTCTCAAAAGAAATTTAGTTAAAAGGTGAAAAATTACAAAAGCAGGGTTTACATCCAATTTTTTTTATTGATGATCAATTGATGATTCAAAAACTAAGGTTTATAATCCCTATTTATAAGAGTAGTAGTGAGATCCAATTATGCATATAATCCCTATTTGTAATAGTAGTAGTGAGATCCATTATTACATAATTGGATCGCATTCCTCTCCTAGTTCGAATGGAACCAGCTTTCCAAAAATAGATATCTCATTGGTAAAAAATAAATACAAAGAAACTAAAGTCCTATAGAAAGTATATCTTGATTTTTATATTACCTTGCTACCTAATTCTTCTTGGATTGCAAGATACATCTAGTTAAAATCTTTCTTGAAAGGAAAATCTTTTGTTTAATTTGCCTACTTTAAGATATAAATGATGGAATTTCATCCCATTTTAACCTCCCTGGGGGTTGGCTTTATATCATAGATCTCAAAAACTTATCCGATTTGAGAAAGAAAAGATTATCTTAGTTGAGTATTGTATGACCAAGTTATAACCTTCAAAAGTTTGGCCTATGATTCGGCTTTTTGATGTAGTGGATGTTGCTTCTAAAATCCGTCCTACTCATAGTAGCAAAAGTAATCTCCATCAAGTTTGGTGATTTTCTTGGATGATGGCTTTTCCTATTTTGGAGATTTAGCTACTTTTAAATTAGAATTAAAGATGGAAAAATACTTGCTCCTTTGCCTCATGGTTAAATTAATTGGCTTTGCTTAGAGATGGCTTCTGATCTTGATCTTTTTGGTTCTCAAGTCTTAACTAACTACTTACCTTGCTCCCACATTTGGACATCATGGTAGATCCTTATCTCCAAAAATGGGAGACAGCTCTATTGTAGGAGTTACTAATAGTTGTATTGAAGGTATCATCTATTAAGATATGATTATGGTAAGTTGGATAGTCTTTTTCTCTAATTATAGGAGAAATTTCTTCATTTCATCATCCATCGAGATAAAACTAGTAGCTATACTCACCTATGATCTTGATATATTTTAAACGTGGATAGTCCTTCTCCTATCTGCTTGTATTGTTTGTATGTCTGGATCATAAATTAAATCTCACATAGATGTAGAGGATTGAAGCTCTGATACCAACTTGATTCTATAAATATAGAGAAACCTAGCTTTGATATCAACCAAATCTAATCAAGCAAAAAGAATAATTTTGTTAACCCACCAAATCTCTCAAAAGAAATTTAGAAAAAGGATAGAAAAATCATGAAAGTAAGGTCTATATTTCCTTTTCTTTCATTGATGATTTAAAAACTAAGGTATATAACCTTTATTTATAATAATAATAGTGAGGTCCATCCTTGTATAATTGGATCCAATTCTTCTTCTAGTTTAAATAGGACTAGTTTTTCAAAAATAGATATGACTAGCAAAATAAACATAAAATAATAAAATTTTACAAGAGGTAGATTTCGATTCCTACAACAACTTTTTCTTATGTTAACTTTTCCTCTATATGATCGTTGTTAGACTAGAGAACAAATATCACATCCATTCTAGTTTAATTATCCTCAATCTTATAGTAGAAATAATTACCTTAAAAGTCTATGCATTTTCAAACAAGGTTTGACAACTCTTTCAAACAATTCTAGTGTACAATTTAAATCATGCACATAATCATGCTCAAGTAGCACATTACATGCTATGTCAATCAAACAATTTTCTTGAAGTATATTTTTATCATTGAAATCCAATGAGCATACATAAGGCCGTCTCCTATATTTGATCCATGTTTTGAAATTCATTTCTTTTCATGCAATGTAAATAGTTTTTTCTGAACAACTATGTACTAGATATAGTATAAATATACATACATATATAGCTCAAGATATCAAATATAAGATAAATTTTATAAACAAAACATGAATGTATTTGTAAAGCTTTAGAGTGTAGAGATGCTCACATATCAAGTTATAAGTACAAAAATTCCTCCAACAATGCTATACATGACCTAGACAAAACATGTCGATGATGAAATTTGTTGAAAGGATCTAAAGTAATAATAAAATTTACATTTTTACCTAAAAATAATAAATTTTACTTTAAATCTAGGTATACAAAGGGTCCCTCTATTTGCAGGTCCTATCCAAAGCTCCACAACTTATGGCCCTTTTAGATCAGAGGTTATGACCCCATATCTACCCCAATCTAGCCTTAAGGGGCTACCATCCATCCTTGAGTCAAGAATAGAAAGAAGCTCATGGTTACCTTGTTAGATATATGCCCTAGAAGTCAAGTTGGCTGATACTTGTAAACACTCTAAGGATATAGTTTGTAATTATGACTTATTAAATCAATAAAGTTAGGTTTATTTTTCATTCATGATTATATTTTAGTGTCCATGAATCATCTAAAAAATTAATAAGATGATGACATATATTCTTAAGAGTTGAGAATTTGAGACATGTATCATTGATGGTTAACTTCTAAATTACTTTCGATCGATGGATCATCATGAAGATGATGAATGATTCGGTGAGATTGATGCACAAATCACTTCCTTCTGAATAGATGAGTTTTGAGTCTATAGTATGGCGACACCGAGCGAGATTGCAGGTGGTTGTTAGAAAATAACAGTATTGAGCACGACTAATATGAGAAGTCACTGGAATATCTATCAACTCGTTAGTGACTTGCTCGATACTACAGTGATGTGATTGATCCTTGACCTATGGTGCCTCCACTATTCATGATGAGGTTACTGTGGTTTAACTGTGCATATACTTGGTTCCTAGCCATTAGGATCCTTGCAGTGCATGTTGGCTATAGTAGGTTCACTATAAGAGTATGTTGCACATAGATGAAATCTATTGATCTTAGTAGAAAAGAAGTAGTCTTATATAATTTATGAGATTGAGTTCAGAAGACCTTGGCCAAGATAGTATGAATAGTAGAAAAGAGTTTTTACGAAAATTCACAAGATAAATTAGAGTCAAATAAATCTGACATATAACTTATAATGAGGTTTGATGAGTATTTCTTAACCTATGTCTAGTCAGAACTCATGATAAAAGAACTATATCATATAGTAACTGCACCTAAAGGCTCATATCTTTTATTTTGCTAGGTTGCTACTACATGTTGCTAGATATTATTGGTGGATTGTAAGACTTACAAGCATTATCTTGATGACCAATGATTTTTGATGGATAGAGTTGAAATTATTCCAACCTATTGAAAGAAATTTTACTAATATTATGATGAAAATCATAATATATATATATTTATATAACAGAATAGAACATACGGGGTTATATACAAAAAAGATTTTTAACTGATTAGATGGTTGAATTATGATTATATATGAATAACAGTAGGATCTAATTATCAATGTGATTGATGATTAATCAAATGCAAAAGCTGCTATGCTGAAATTTACTGAGAGTTAGTGAATTGTAGAAGAATTAATTAGCAATTAAATTATAATTTTGCTTAATTTGATGGAGTAATGGGAGATAGAATCAAGTTTAATTGAATTGAATTTAATTTAGCTTGGTTTGAATTTGATTAGATCAAGCCTGATTGGATTATAAGATAACCCAATTGCAAAGGAGATCAATTTCTTATTTGATTAGGACTTAGGTGCATCTATAATTTTTAATTGGATTAGGATATAATTGGTTCCTAGTTAGACTGGGTTTTTCCTCTATTTAGGTGCAACCAATTCCTAATTGAATTGGATTATACTAGGATTTGACCAAGATACCAAGAGAGATCCCATTTTGACTGGGACTCTCTCTCTCTTGCACCCCAACTAATCCCATGCACAACCACCCCCACACGGCCTTTTTCTTGGTTTCTTGCATGAAATATCTCATGCACACAAGAATAGAAGGCATCCAAGAGTTGGACGCCACCCCAAATCCTATCCATTAGGGTTTTAACCTAATCCCTATTACATGCCATATTAAAAGAGGGGATTAAGGGGCGTTAGGTTATGAGATGATTTTATATGAAATTTGAAAAGAAAACTCTAAGAGGGGCATGGGTTTCAAAAGAGATGCAAGACCTCTTGTGGGTTAAGGGAGAAAAAGAATGAGTGTCCTTCTTCTTCCTCCTCTTCTTCTTTTTTATTAGAGAGAGTCTTAAGAGAAAAGGAGAAGATCTCTTCAACCATCAAGAAAGCAATCTCTGTAAGAAAGCTAGAACCCCAGTGAGATCAAGAAGCCTCTGATCAAATCAAGATCTTATGTATATACCTGTAGAGGCCGAACACTTATGCGGCTTCAAAGAATCTGGAAGACATTCACGATCATCGATCAATTCATGGTAAAGAACAACCCACGCAAAGGTATGAAGAATGGATCTTCTATTCCCATTCTTTAAATTTTAAATTTTATTTTTTGAATCCTGTCCATCGTACGAAGATCCTATTGCGTGGTTTTTAGATTAGATCTTATACATATATAGATTAAAAATAGTTTTTAATCTAAATTTAATTTGTTTCCTTTCCACTGTGTGCATGAAACCATGACGGTCTAATAGTGGTATCAAAGTCACTTCATATGCATGCGATTAGGATTTAGATCTGAAATCTAAAATTACTATTTTATTTCTAAAATTTTTGCATTATTCTGACATAAGGTTACCTTGGTATAACTCTGTTATATTTAATGGTTGTTTTAGAATGATTAGAATTTTTCACATTTGAATTTTTGTTTCATATATGAGATGTATGATCGTTAATTTTAGATCTAAAATTTATTTTAGATCTAAATGTATTTTGTATATCTCAGATCTGGAAGTTGTTTTAGATCTGAATATTTTTAAGCATGTATGTTTGGATCTGAAAATTGTTTCAAGATTTGAATATAATCTTTGCTGAAATCAAGATCTAAAATTTGTTTTGAGATCTAAAATCAGATATGAAATCTATTTTAATATTTGAATTTTGTATAAAGGTTTTTATGGGTAGACCTAATTAGATTAGTAATGTGATTACAACTAGGATTTTTGATTAGCACATGATGAAAATTATTGAACTAGAGCGATTAATCACATTGAATTAAGGAGTTGATTCAGATTAGGTCAAGAGTGCTCAAGATCAAATCAATAGTTATAGATGATCAAATTAATTAACAGGCATGTGTTTAAACTAATTAACCCATAAATCTAATTTTGTGGCTTGTCCCTTCGTCACTGAAGCTTACCTAATTTGAAATTGATCGATTAATTGGTGTCTAAGGCAAATGGTTGAATGGTGGTTACTTAATTAGGACTGTTGCATTGGCAACAAGGAGCCTTCCACTAATCTTCACTTACCTAGCTAATTTGGTTGATTATTTTAAAATTGAATGCTTGGTGATTTATGCTCGACCCATGCCTTCTTTAATTCACTACAAGAAATTAAGGTATTAGTGATGGACATTAGCGATGGCATTTTTACCGTCGCTAATAGTAGGTATTAGCGATGGCATTATTGATAATATTTTTGTTATCTCCAATAATGCTTTTTACTGACGAGTTTTGATGACGGATTTTACGCCCTATCGATAAAAGTATTACTGATAGCAGTAGTGATGGTAAAGCCATCGCTATAATTATTAACGATAACTATAGCGATGGGAATATAGTTGTCGCTAATACTAATCTTAAAAGCCCCCCGTCGATTTCTAACTTTTCATTTTTGCTCATCTTGCCATCACCCCCCTTTTTTTCCTACCTTTGGTCTCCCTCTTTTTTCCGCTGCTAGATCCCGCTTTTCCAAGCCTCCGACCGCCTCTCCAAGCATCCAACTGCAGGATCCCGCTTCCTCGAGCCTCCAATTGCCTCCCACCTTTTCGAGCCCTCGGTCGCCTCCTCGAGACTCCGATCCACCTTCCCTTGACTACCTTCGATCGTGGCCCCTCTTTTCCCTGCCATTAGATCCAGTTTTCTCGAGCTATTGGCCACCTCCTCGAGCACCAAGCCCCTATTCTGCCTCCCCCTAGTCGCCTCCCCAAGCCCCTAGCTAGGCCTTTCTGAGCCCCCAACCCGCCTTCCCCCAACCGCCTCCCTGAGCCCCCGACCTGCCTCCCCCCTTCTTCTCTCTGCCTTCCTCTTTCCTCCCCACCCCTCCTTCTCCTACCGTGCATTACCGCCTTCATGCCGCAATGCCACCTCCATGGGTTTGGTGAGTATTAGCGATGACGGTGGCGACTGCTGCATAGCGATCATCAAATGCTGTTATTTTTTTTAAAAAAATTATATTAATATTTATAAGATTTAGTTAAATTAGATTTAATATTTAAATTAAATTAATAATATTTAATTAAATTTAGTTAAATTAATTTTAAATTTTTGGATCGAGCTTAAGGAAGAATGTGGCCTGGCCCAATCGGTCCATTTTTAGTCCTAATTATAATCTCACTTGGTACTTTGGTACCTTCTGGATGGGATTTGTCTAGATGCCTTGCTGGTGTGCTTGTGCAGTCTAGTCATCTGGCATGCTCTAAGTTTGAATGTATGGGATGCATGTCCTGACTATCTTCATTTGCAATGATATCATTTATTTAAAAATTTAGTATTTTAAAAAATTTAAAAATATTACATTGTGTATAATGATAGATCCATCTCTTGATTAATATACATATTCTTAAACATCCATATATTTATATATTTTTATACAGGTGAGAGAACTATATACATTGATCAATTGACTATCTAGTTTGAATAGTTTAAAAATTATAATTAATTCTATAGATAATTATAGTAATTAAATAGTATGTTAAGGGTTCAAGAGAAATTTTGGATAGTATCTTTCGTTAGTTCTCTTTACACATCTTCAGCCATGTGGAGAAAACTAAGAAAAAATACTTTTAAAATTTTTTTCAATTCTTATTATGTATCGTTTGATTATTGTAATTAATCTATAAAATTAATGCAATTCTTGAATAGGATAGGACCTTCTATACCTATTAGTTGATGTTAGGATGCATTTATTATATAACCCATATTAAATTATAAAATATTTAGTAAGCATTTTATCTTGTATTTGGATATACAGAATTCTTAGATATAATAAAGTGTTTTTTACAAAATATAAGAAAGATGTCAAGTACTTCTATGATTATGTTTTTAGGAATACTATATTCTTAGTTCAAGGATGGGCTCATTGTTCTTATAAGAGATGTATCAATAGAAGAATATTTGATAGGAATACAATAATTATTAATTTATATAGGAGTAAATTGATGCCAAACTATAAGCATTGGTACCTATATGAAAAGACGTAGAAGATAATTGCAAGGGGTAGAAATTATCAGTATGATAGGAACACAGATAGAATCGCAGACATGGTTATCGATGCGGCTGGTCCTGAATTTGATATTGATATAAAGGATGATTCAGAAGCTGGTAATGATAATTTCTATCACATGCTGAAAGATGCTGATGAACCACTATGGTTAGGATGTGAAACACATATTGTATTATTAGATTTGTTAGAGTTATTGAACTTGAAAGTTGAGTTTAATATGATGGTCAATTATTATGATAGATTGATAGAAATAATAAAGAAGATGCTACCAAAGGATGAGAAGCTTGTTGGGAGTTTCTATGCTTCAAAAAAAATGATGAAAAGATTAGGCATGGGATATGAGAAGATAGATGCATGTCATAATGATTGCATGCTTTTCTACAAGGAAGACCAACTAAAGAGTTTATGTGACGTATGCAGTGAAAGCCAATTTAAGCCAAGATAAGAAGATAAAAATTAGAAAGACATATCATATAAGATTCTTCGATACCTTTTTCTCACTCCTAGGCTTCAGAGGCTTTACTTATCTAATAGTACTATCGAACAAATGAGATGGCATAAAGAAGAAATACGCAAGCACATCGATATGATGAGTCATCTGTTGAATAGTGAGACATGAAAGAAATTTGATGCTTGCCATCCTTTGTTTGCTTAGAAATCATGTAATGTCTGACTGGGTCTGTCTATGAATTAGTTTACACCGTTTAGTCATACAATAGCCCCTTAGTCATGTTGGCTGATCTTTATTACTCTATATAATTTGTTGCCTAGGATGTGCATGAAAGAATATAACATCTTTCTTACATTAGTTATTCTTGGACCATGACATTCTGGTAGAAGCATTGATGTATATTTAAAATCTCTTGTTGATGAGCTAAAATTCTTATGGTCCAATAGCATATGTACATTTGATATATCAAAGAAGCAGAATTTTATAATGAAGGATGCATTGATATGGACCACTAACGATTTTTCTACTTATAGGATGCTGTTAGGATAGAGCACTCATGGAAAGCTATCATGTCTCTATTGCATGGAGAATACAAAATTATTTCAACTTAAGGATGATCTTAAGCCCTGTTGGTTTTATTATCATCATCAATTTCTTTCCAAGCATCATCCTTTTCGAAAGCAGCGAGATAGTTTTAGGAGGAATAAGATAGAGAAGGACTGTGCACCCTCATGCGTCAGTGGTATGGAAGATTTTCAGAGGGTATTCCAAATAGATGAAGTCCAGTTTGGCATATTATTTGACAAGCAAAAACTTTGAGGGTTTGATAGAACTCATAACTGGATGAAGTGCAGCACCTTATAGGAATTATCATACTGATCCACTAATTTGATCCATCATAACCTTGATGTCAAACACATTGAAAAGAATATATTTGATAATATTTTTTATACTATTATAGATGTCAAGAAAAAGATGAGGGACAATCCCGAGACTCGAGTAGATATGAAGAACGTATACAAGCATCCTCTATTAGAGTTGTTTAAGGTGTCACCTGAAAAATTTCTAAAGCCAAAAGTATCTTACACCTTAACGAGGGAGCAGTTGAAGGATGTATATGAATGGTATAAAGATCTTAAATTTTTGGATGGTTATGCAAGTAGTCTAGCTCAGTGAGTCAATGTCAAAGATTCTAGGTTCTATAGGCTAAAGAGCCATAACTGCCATATCTTCATGCAACGATTATTTTCATTGGCTTAACGTGATCTTCTTTCCAACTTCATATGGAGTTCTTTGATCGAACTTAGTCTTTTCTTCAGAGATATTTATGCTATCAAACTATCCACCGACCACATCTTCAGTCTTGAGGCTAGCAGTGTAGAGATTAAATGCAAGTTGGAGAAGATATTCTCTTCTAGTTTTTTTTGCTCCATAGAGCATCTTATGATTCATCTGGCATATAAAGCTAAGGTGGGAGGACCAATGCAATATAGGTTGATATATCCATTTGAAAGATACATGCACAGTCTCAAGAAGAAAGTGAAAAATAAGATCAGAGTCGAAGGTTCTATTATGAAGGCTTATATAATTGAAGATATTTCTAATTTCAGTCAACACTACTTTTAATCCTAGTGTGCAAATAAAGCTGACTCTAGTGGATCAAAATAATGATGGTGATCAGGAATTAGAGATGGAGATCTTAATATTTGCCTTTTCCGCTTGTGAATTTGGGCACGAGGTTTGCTAGGTATTAACTAATACTAAAATTTGATAGGCAAAAACTTGTTTTGCTAAACTATGCAGAGGTCGATCCATATGTTAAATAAGTATCTATCATAATCTCAGCTCTTTAAATACTTATCATCCCGGACTTATCTTATGCATGTATAGGTGTTAGAATAATTGGCATCTTTAATACGAATCTATTGGGAATAATCCTTGCTACTTGATGATTATGAAAATAACAACAAGGATCCGAGAAAAGGGATGGGAGTGTTCTATTAAATCCTAGAAAATCCTAGAGCATGGAGAAGAAGAGAGGAAGAACGAGAGAAGAAGAAATAGAGAGTTTTTAGAAAGAAAAGGGTATGTATTCAAGTCATTTTAATTTATAGACTTAATACAGAGTATATATATATATATACCTGATCAAAGTGATCCAATCCAAAAAACTCTCCTAGCAAACCTAATGTGATGCACTTTTCAAGCTCATATACATCCATATCTCATATGCACACACCCATTGAACTAAATGCAGTCCAATTCATAGGTTAGCCCCTTAGGACCTCACAAACTAAGATCCTAAGTTTTTAGGATTAAACCTAATCCTAGGCTAGGATAGAAACCACATCCTATTCTATTTTCCACTCGAGCCAACTCAGTCAGAAGTCAGACTGGCTAGACTGTAACGTCTCCTACAAGAGCCTGAATTATTGCCTTTTGCTCTACTACTCAGGCTAGCTCTTTCGAGGTTCGAGTCGACTGACCAGGCATGCCTGTTCTCTATTCTATAACTCGAGCTAGCTCTCTCAAAAATCTAACCAGCTTGATCAGCATGCCAGTCCGATATACCTGATACACTACTTTCTGATCTTCTGCTCGAGGCAGCTCTATGAGAGATTGAGCTGGCTTGATTGAAGCATTGGCTAAAATTTTAAGATGTTTAGTTCTATTCGCTCCTTAGTCTCTCTCCACCTACTTTCAAGGTTTGAGAGTACCATACTTGAGCTCACAATTAGAAGTATGATGAGATGCTGAGATGAGACAACTAGATGACAAGTGAGAAAAAAATTTTACTCAGTGCTTATAGAACTTTATAAATTGGTTCTATCAACTGATAAGTGACCATTGTTATTTTATTTATTTTAATTTCTTCCAATTTATTTCTTTTATAATATGCAAGTCATGCAAGGAGGTGAATCCATACCTAAGAAGCTAAGACTATTAGGCTATAGGCCAACAAAGTACGTGACATGTTATAATGACTGTAACTTAAATGGTTTTAAATTTTACATGCAGTAATATGGATATAATAAGAGTACAATAAACATTGGTGTCGGTATAAAGGATAGCTGATAGGCAGAGATGGAGAGTGACTACTATGGAATCCTCAAAGAAGCTTGATCAAGTTGACCTACCTTGGAGGTAATAGTATCATTCTATTTAAGTACCAATGATTTGATACCAACAATTATATGAAGGTTGACCTACGGTATGGGCTTATTGAAATCAAACATTGATCAAAAGCATATGTCAATGATCTGTTTGTTTTAGCCCAATAAGCTGTTCAAGTATATTATACTTTTTTTCCATCAAGAAAGAGAGAAAGGAAAGATTGATGGATTGTATGTAAGGTTAAATCTCGAATCGTTCATTATGAGCTTAAAGAAGAAAAAGAAAAACCTTGCTTTTAGGAGGATGAAATATTAAGAGTTCATTAGCATTTAATGGATGCAGAGTTGGATGCTCCAAAAGTTCTCCTACAAGATGGCCAACATGAGGAGGTAGATTATACTAAGTTTGTTTTTAAGGAGCATCCAATCCAAGAAGGTGAAGAAGAGGAAGAAGTAGAAGAAGAGGAGAATGAGGAAGAATTAGATGAAAAATCCAAAAAAGTATCAAACATCTAAAGAGGTCGATGAGTAGTGCTCCTTGCTTGCAATGAGCTTCTAAACCTCTGATTCATTTTAAATACTTATTTTGTATTGCCACTCATCTGAAGGGTACCAAATATCTAAATGCTTATCTTGCATCATTTTAAATCTTATATTGCTATCCATAATTGTATAATTAATCTATGAATCTATTTATTTTTATTTTTAGATATTTTAGATCATGTCTTTTAGAGGTTGAAGCCGTCACAGCCGAGGAGAGAGCTCTCATGCAGCCAGCTCGCATGGTTCTGCGGCATACATACCATGTGATAAATTCTAATGATTTAAATATTTTTTTTTATATTATTTTATCCTTTATTATCTAATATAATATTCTTTATGATATCTTGATACTCTTAGGTTCGGACGTCGTGGGGTTACCAGTGACCCTATAGTCACATGGAGCAGCATCTGGCTCTTAGAGTTAGTAGGGTGGTAAAGGATCTGCCCGACTCATGGCACCTCTAACTTGGCTAGAGGATCAAAAGCTCGTCCACATTCAGAGCTGCTCGTAAGTATTATATTGTCATTGAATATATTTAAAATTTAGCTATTTTAGAGACTAATATTTATTATTCAAAATCAATTTTGTAGCACATTTATAGGGCTTGGGGTGCCTCATGTGGTTATCGGGATCATTGGATGATTGATGCCAGGTCGGTGAATGAGTCTTCTAGTTGGCCATCGAGGGCTTGTGATGCAGCCTGAGAGATGTTCCTGGTAAGTCAAAGATGTTTAATTTTTAAATTCATGGTAGGTTTGTATTCTATTTATTAATACACGGTTGCTTCTACTAGCAGGAGTGCTATCAATTTGAGACTCCTCAAGATGAGAAGGCTAGCTGTTAGACCTTTGAGGAGCTAGTTGCATGAAAGTTTCGGGATGGGCTATATAGCCTTCGACAGTCTATCATGGAGCACTCCAATTCTGAGTCACCTTCAGACTGAAAGTCTTACATAGATCATTGAATGTGGGGGGACATATAGAAGGCCCTCTGTGACTAGTGGAGTACTAAAGAGTACTCTGGTAGGTGGCAGAGGGTATGGTAGAATCGATTTGTTTAGCAACATCCGATCAAGCACAATGGTGACTCTATTGGCACACATGTTGTAGCCGATAGATTGATAAAAATTCTATACTTAAATTAATTTCATATTGAATTAATGATCACATATATTTTAATTAATTTAATTTAATTATTTATTTATTATAGACACAATAGCTGAGTTATGCATTAAGGTAGCTATAGATATGGGAGGCCACACATCAGTCTAGGAGGAGTGGTGATTACTTAGATCCTAGATCTCGACAGATCGTGATAACAAACTTAAAATATTATTTATTAAATTTTTATATACACTAATATGTATGCACTAATGAATTTCTAAACTATATAGGTGGATTATGTGGAGTATCTCGTATCACAGCATGGTGAGGATCTGTCCTCTCAGCCCCTTCTTTATCTCGAGGAATGGCACAGGGCTACCAGAGGGGTGAGTAGGAGTCAAGTCATAGAATTCGATCATAGCTTCGATCCTTTGATGTCCTTCTATTAGGCCTCGATGACTCAAACATGGGGTGATGCACATGTGGAGGAGATCATGCGGAGGCTTTAGAGCCAGCGACCTCAGACCTTTCAAGATGCTGTCTATGATATAGACATTGAGATTCTTCGAGATCTGTATTTGCATAATTAGTTGGGCTCATTGTTACAGCCATTATAGTAGGTAAGTCTAGCTATAATTTTTTTACTTATTTTAAATTTTTATATTTAGAAGCTTCACGTATTTAGGATTGAGTCTAAAAAAAGATCTGAGGTAAAAATTCAATCAAACCATCCAATCGATGGATCGAGAATATCTATAGCTCCATATCATCGAATGGAATATATAGGAATAATCTGTTTAAGAATCAAACTAGTATATTAAAATATAAGTCTCTACATCGATATATATATTTTTATATCAAAATTTATTAATAATATTTTATTTTTTTTCATTACAGAATGTTGGGACATCTAGCTTTCATCTACCAACTACTAGAGATAATATAGAGGAGTAGGAGGATGATGAGGCAGATCTCACATGATTTATTTTTGGACATGTATGTAATTTTGATACTTGTAAAGTAGTATAAATTTATAAAATTATATAATTTATATTTTTAATATAATATAATTAATTTTATATTTATGATTATGATAAAAATTATTATTTAATTTATAATAGATTTTAAAAAATATTATTACTTTTTATTATGATTAAAATAGATTTTAAAATATTTAATTATAATTTTTTTAAAAAATTAAAAATTATTAGCGATGGCATTAGTGATGTAAATGCCATCACTAATAATTTTTACAAAAAATATTAAAAAATTAAAAAACTATTAGCAACGATATTAGCGATGATAACTACCATCGCTAATAATTTTTTAAAATTTTAATTAATAAAAAAATCTAAATTATTAGCAATGATTTTAATTATCGCTAATTAGTGATGACATTATTTCTGACAAAATTTTAGCAATGAAAGTCCGTCGCTAATAGTATTAATGATGGCAACACTGCTATTAATGATGGCAATTAGCTATCGCTAATAGTCTATTTTTTGTAGTGATTAATTATTTACATGAGATGTGAATAAGCTAAGAGATCTAAATTAAAATCTTCTTGTGTATATTAAGTCTAGTGGTCTTCCATCATTGTAAATGTATGGATCCTTTTTGGTATTGATTGTTCTCAGCTGGATATAGTAGTTCAGTTGCATTAGGAAAGATGCAACCACTCTATAACATGAGACATTCTAGGATAAGAATGGGGTTGGACTTAATAATTATTTGGTGAGAGATCCAATGATGGCTTTATACCTATAGGTGAATGATGGGTCTAACTTAACTAAGGAATGAGGTCAATAACTGTCCAATGAAGCTTCAGAAATTAGAGACTGGTGACTACTTTAATTTGCTTAGGAAAACATTGAATAAGAGTTGTTTATCTATCAGTTGATCTATTATCAATAACTATCAGATGAGGTAGTATGTAATTGATGAGACTATAGTACCCACTTGAACCTTGAGTCGCAAGCTTTCCATTTCTCCATCCAAGAAGTATGGAAGATTCAAGAAAATAGTAGGAGATAATTTATTTTTAAAATAAAATTCTTAAAACAAACTAATAAAAGTCAATTATAATGTCTAGTGAGAATCTTTTTCTCTCTATAGAAAAATATCTTCCAACCTTCTTGCTCGCATCTTAGAGACCAACCGATTGATTAAACCTAATTACAAAGATGGCTGCATAACTTAAAGATTATCTTGAGTTCTAAGAAGCTAAACTATGTTCTAAACCAGGAGATCCCTTCTCTTACAGCTTGATCGACTATCGGTCAAACGACAACCTATGATAAGTGGTTGGACGATGACAACAAGGCTCAGTGCTACGTGCTGGCTTCTCCAATGCTAGCACGAGGACATGAAGACTGCCAATGGCATATTGACTCATCTATAAGAATTGTATAGTGAGCATAGCCATGCAACTCACTATGAAGTTTTCAAGTAACTCTTCAAGGTGAAGATGCATGATAGATAGTCAGTCCATGATCGTTGTTTGATAATGATCAAAGACTTGGAGGAGCTTGAGAAGCTCGGTATGGCCATAGACAAGAAGCTACAGATTGATCTGATCTTATAGTTCTTATCTGCTTCATATAGATAGTTTATTATAAACTACTATATGAATATGAAGGCTGAGTTATTGAATATGCTGTTATTTGTAGAAGGAGCCTTGAAAAGTTCAAAGGGCTCCATTAATCTTGTTGTAGAGCAGACTTTTTCTAAAAAAAGTCTACTGAAAAGAAGAAGGTGTTCATTAAGAAGTAGAAGAAGGACAAGCCGAAGTAGAAAGCTTCCAAAAAGAATGCTGCAGACGAAGAAAACTGTTTCCACTATAATAATGATGGAACACTCTCTCTCTACCACCATCACTATCTTTTGACTATCACTATTGAGATAGTATAACATTTGCTCAAGCGATAAAAGGTTTGATGTTAGTAACCTAATCCTTTCTTGAGGATAGGCTAGGTGAGATAAAGAGAGAGAAAGATAAAGAGAGTATGCAAAAGAGGGAGAAAGAGAGAGAGAGAGAGAGAGAGAGAGAGAGAGAGAGAGAGAGAGAGAGAGAGAGAGAGAGAGAAATGTGATGGTTTAAGAGATGGAGGAGGTGAAAAGACCAATGAGCAGGAGACTGCAGGAGAGAGAGGGAAAGAGAGAGAAAGGGAGGGATATCATGAGCCCTGAGTCAAGCTCAGGTAGTAATGGGTGGGTTTATGATATCAACTTAATTCATTAGAAATTTAAAAAAAAAGATAAGGATAAGGATGTAAAACATTATCCACTTAACATCATAATATCATGTCAACTTCATAATATTATGTCCTCATCAACATAAAATATAAAGGTCCACAATCCAGTGATGAATATTATCACCCACCAAAAATAAAAGTATGACTCATAAAAATTGTGCATAATTCCATGCCATTATACAAGAAAGATATTGACAATCATATGGCACAATTCGCTTCTTACTCTCCCCTTCTCTATCATGTTATGTTTGACTAGGGCATGAGATAATTTGACTGCCTTTTAGTGCACTAGTTGACCTATTGGACCGATTCAATATTGCTTAGACTAGTCTAATTAAAGATCAATCTAATTTGCAATCAAACAAAATCATCTACTTTGGGCTCGTAGTGTGATAGCCACTATTGCAGGTTTTTGCCCAATACCAATCACTTCAAACTATGTAATGCTATCTTGATACTTTAGGATATCATTTTTGGACTAAAGTTACTATAGTCACCATAGTGGCTGATTTTTAAAGGAATGGACAATCCATTAAGGTTTCTTTAAAAGAAAAAAAAATAAAAAAATGCTAAATATGGATCCCTACTATATTTTAGTTCTTCCTTTCTTTGTTTTTTTGAGATAGAATTAAAAAGATTTCTATCAACTAGAAAAGGGAATATATCTATAATCTAATGTAAATGCTAACTGTCTAAATTTTTAATAACTTTAGTAACTCATTAAAAGAAGAGTCACTCCAACGGTTTATGCACTTTAAATGCATTAGCTTGATCAAAAAAGCTAAGTTTGAGTATTTATTGCACTTTACAAGTAGCGGCTGCTCAGCCTCATTTAATAGTCTAAAAATTTTTTTGGCTTCCTTATTAGGCTCTTGTGGTTCGTTCCCACCTACATCATATTTGGAGAAGTATCATGTATCAAACCTGGCATATCATCTGTATCTATACCATTTTCATTACTATCATCCTCATCATCATCAATACTGCCCTCCCCATGGTGATACCAAACATTGTAATCACATCTTATCCCTCTCTATAATAGGTGTTGTTCAACTTCATCTCTAGTCCTTCTGTAACCGTTATTGAAATCAATGCAAGGATACTTTATTTTTATATCTTCCTCTTTTATATGCTTAAATGCAAAATGAAGAAAACCTTGAACACCATTAAAATCGAGGCATGATCTATTACGAAGTTATGTAGGGTTATTTTGTTAGATGAATTCTTAAAAGTAATATAAATGCCTCATCAAACTTAGTATATATAAGATTTAAATTATTATATTTTTTATAAGATTATGTAAAACAAGTCCATGCATTGTAGGAAGTAAAAAGGAAAAAGAAAACACATGATAAAGTAAGAGATGTAACAAGAGATAGAGGAAGCAAATTAAAAATTCCATATTCCTTTTGGTTTGGACATGAATAAGATTCTCTTGGTTGTTGATTTGGGCATGACAAACTTAGACCTGGTTAAATTTCAATGGATCTCGTTCATAACTGATTTTTGCATTTCAATTGGTTCAGAAAATATCTGATAAGTAACTATTATAGGGGTTAATAAGTTCCTTTTTGTTAATCAACAATCTGAATATGTATTTTGGCTGTTAATTTGGGTAGATTGTGAACTTGGAATTCATAACTGAGGCGATCGTGTTCTGATCCCCCCCCCCCCCCCCAACAACAAACAAAAAAAATTAAAAAATAACATCCAAACAACAAAAGAAAAATTGAAGTTTGTTCACTGAATATCTTTTTGGTTCATGCTATGTTTCTGCAAGAAATCTGGCATACACACTATTTGTTTTTTGTGGCAGGTATGTTACTACAAAAATGTTTATTTGGTGTTTTATTCCGAGGTTTGGTTATTTTAGTCCCTTCTTATCTATTTTTCTTATATTCTTTTAAAATGTTCTCTTTGTTATCATTTTCATTATTTTGTCAGCCCACACGAATGTTAGTTGCCTTGCCAAGACACTGAATGATGTGAACTGTTAAAATATTAGACTCTTGGGTTCCGAGATTCATAGGTAGCTGATCTTTTCTTGGCATACAGCATGCTTCTAAAAGAATTACATCAAAATAGTTCTTCTCAGTTATGGCCGCAAAGGCTAGAGTTTGATGCATTTCAGATGGGCGTTATCAAGGTAGACCATGATAGCCTCCATTATTATGGTAGTCTAGTCATCTTGAAGGTACATGACTATTACTTCATTTTAACTCATTCTCCGTGGCCTTGTATTCTTTATTGCATTACTACAAAATCTTTGGTTACGAACTTTTTGAATTAAGACCATGATATACTGTCATCTTCTTTTTTTTTTTAATTACAAAAATGGTGTCATCCAATGGTTATCCATCCTTCCTCTTAAATTTAGAAAATAAAGGGGAAAATCTATATAATATTTTCTACTTCAAAGGCCCTAAGGCAAATTTATAGATTCTGCAATTTATAGATTGCATAAAAGATCATTAGAAAAATTATAACATTATAAAATTTATTCACATGAAGCATATGCAATAATTAAATATAAAATTTCTAGGTTATAGTTGTATCAATAGATTAAATTTTAAGAAAATCCTAAAATCCTAAGGAATCAAGTAAGGTTTAAACATTAGAGCTTAATCATAGAGTAGAAATAGAAAGGAGATTATGGCTCAAATCAATGGAGATCAAAGAGATCCTAGATTGATAAAACCTCTCACAGATGTAATGGAGGAAATACTGATAGTGTTGGAGCAAAGAGTTTTCATGGAGAACTGCTTGATGTGGATGGTATGGTTACAAAGAGTGCTTCATAGAGAGAATACTGATGAAGTCAAAGGTTTGTGCAATGAAAATCCATCTATTTTTTCGTGCAATGGGAGTTCATCCAAATTATTTTTGTATGATGGAAGATTGATGTTTGGATAGAAAGTCTTCGTGATGGGAGTCAATAAGTAGATTTTTTCACGATGCCTCACGTGGGTTTTTTTTGTTTTGGAGATGAGAGATGCCCAAATTTTTCACAATGCCTATGTTTTTTTTTTCCACGTACATCTTGTCTTCCTTATTTTGCAAATTTTTAGATGGTGATACCTTAGTTTTCCTTTTTCTCATGACTCCTCACATAGATAGGAGGCATAAGATGGGAAGTTTGGCTTAGTTTGGAATTGTTTTTTTGATCTTCATGTGGGTTTTTTTCCTTTCTTCTCATGTGTTTTTTTGAAAGAAAATATATGATGGATGCCTTCCTTGGATTGAGTCCTAATCCTAATAGACTTGGAATGGAAAGTTTGATATAGATGAAAGTATAAATCTGAATTTTTTTATTAATATTTCATGACTCTTGATTTTCTCTTCTATGTTTTGATGATGCGTGAAGAGTACTTGGCCAAGAAATGGGGATGTTGTGCACATTCATGCAAATTAGTTAGATCACGATGAGGTTGTGGTGGTTTATGGAGCATCAGTTACATCATAAGGCTCTCACAAATGCTCTCATAAATTAAGAGGTTTTGATTAGTTATGTTTGATATTTATCTTTCAATGCCTCAACTGGATTCCACCATGATTACATTGGGACATGCCTTCTTGTGCTTTTCTTGGTTTTTCTGGCATTGGCGATTGGAAATAATAGACGTGCACATATTTTTTTTTTTTTTTTGATGGAAGTCCTTCTTGGGATAGAGTTCTAATTCCAATAGAAGTTTTAGGATGGAAAGTTTGGTATGGATGGGAGTCCTAATCTAGATTTGTTTTTAATATAGCATCTTGATGTATGCATATTTTTTTAGATAGAAGTCCTTTCTTGGATGGAGTTCTAATCCTAATAGAAGTCTTGAGATGAAAAGTTTGGTGTAGATGAATCTGGATTTTCTTTAATATCGCACAACACTTGATGCATGCATTTTTTTTTTGTATGAAAGTCCTTTAGATAGAGTTCTAATTTTAGTAGAAGTCTTGGGGGGAAGTTTGATGTGGATGCAAGTCAAATCATTGAAATTTTTTTAATATCGTATGGTCCTTGATGCTTACATATTTCTCTTGATTGAAGTCCTTCCTTAGATAGAGCTCTAATCCCTATAGAACTCTTGGGAATCGCTGGATTTTTTTTTATATCACACAACCCTTGATGCATACATATTTTTTTTTTGGATGGAAGTCCTTTCTTTTTGTGTGGGGTAATAAGAATCCCAACGTTAGAGGAAGCTCACTTTGGTGAGAACTTGAGAATAGAAGTAGCAATCAAATCAGATATGAGTTGGATTGGTTATAGATTAGGTTAAGAATTCATTAATTCGAATTTGACCTATTTATTAAATAAGTTTAAAAAATCAGATTTGAATTCAATTTATTTAATAAATAGGTAAGCTGACTCATCTATATAACCCATTTAATAAACATGTCAAGTCATATTAAATAGATTAAATAGGCTAAATGGATCAGATTAAATATATCATAAATATATTAAGCAAGTTTTAAACAAGTTAAATGGATCAACTCATAACCCATTCAATTATTAAATAGGTCAAAACGAGTTAAATAGATTAAAAGTCTATATCTAAATCCAACCTATTTAGTAAATAGGTCTAGATGGGTTGATTCGATTATGACCTAGACCCATTTATATCAAATCCAAACCTACTTAAAGTGCATATTCGCAGGTCGAAAGCATTTATTAATTACTTAATCAAAAGAATATTAACTAATTACTAAATAGTTTATCATCTATTACGGTCTCCAATTGATCTAATTGGAGAAAAAGTGGTCTACATTAAGTATGGTAATAAATCTAATTTATCTATCATTAATTTAATATATATATTTTTAAAATAATTTAGAGAAATTAGTACTAGTTCAGCCAAAATCTTCAAATAGGTACTAATTTGGCAAATTAATTGTCAAGATTTCTAAATCCTACAATGTTAATTCTATAGTTATATGGATATTGTAGTTTTGTGGCATTTTGTTCTAGTAACAAACACATTGAGATTTTAAAAATTAATTGTGATATCTAGTTCTTACCTTTGAAAATAATGTTATAATTCTTAATCACAAAAAAAAAAATGGTAACCTCAATAAAAAGGCTTTAAAGAATATTATTGATGGAAAATATATCATTTATGTGAAAATCTTAATATAGTCGGTAATGTACTAGAATTTTAACGATTAACAATGATGGCTAACTTGAGTCTTCATAAATATGATACTATCAAAGTAAATTTTGTATCCTTAGCAATGTCTAGTTATAAATAACATTTTTTTTTGTAAGGGCATGGATTCATTTGTCACTAGTAAATTGGTACAACATTGGTGCCAAAGTTACCCTCCTAAAACAAATTGATATTAATTATGAAAAAAATTAGTATTTGTGATGGAGCTTTATTCTAAACACAAACATAATATAATTTTGATTATTTTAATAGTAACGACTGACTTTTACCCTCACTAATAGGGTTTTGAACAATATTATTGATGGAAAAGTATATCATTTATGAGAAAATCTTAATATAGTCGGTAATATACTGAGATTTTAATAATTAACAATGATGACTAAATTTGACCCTCTTAAATATGATATTTTTAGAGTCAATTTTGTATCTTTAGTGATGTGTAGTTACAAATAACATAATTTTTCATGAGAACGTGGATTCATTTGTCACTAGTAAATTCATACAAAATTGGTGCCAAAGTTACCCTTTAAAAAAAATATTAGTGATAGAAAATTTAGTATTTATGATGGATCTTAATTCTAATCACAAATATCGTATAATTTTGATAATTGTTAGTAACAACTAACTTTCACTCTCACTAATAAGACTTTGAATAATATGACTGACAAAAAAAATATTATTTGTGAAAAAATCTTAATGTAGTTGGTAATATACTGAGATTATAATGATGAACAATGACAACTAACTTTGGCCCTCATAAATAGGATACTTTTAGAATAAATTTTGTATTTCTAGTGACGTCCAGTTACAAATAATATACTTTTTATGAGGGCATGGATTCATTCATCACTAGTACATTTGTATAAAATTGGCAACAAAGTTTTCTTTAAAAAAAATAATATTTATGGTAGAAAAATCCAATATTTATGATGGTATTTCAAGATGGTCATCAATGTGTTAAGATCTTGATGACTAATAATGACAACTAAGTTTTATCATCATAAATAAAGTCTTTTGTGATGGTGTTAGTGCTCCCTCATTATATTTTGGTCACAAATGAATATATTTTTTATAGTGGTTACTCCTCAAAGCATTGACCAACGGCGATCCTTTAGCTAATTTGAGGCTACATCTAGTTATCACAAAGGTCCAAATTAAACCCCATTTTTCAAGTCCGAACACAAACCCAATTATAATTTACAATGCTTTATCCAAATCTAACGGTAGGTTTAAGTATAATTGACATTGATCAAGTTTTAGGTTGTTAGCTATTTATGACTCTATCTTGATGGTGAAGTGAGATGACAAGGATTGGTTGTCGAAAGGGTGAGAGTGAAGGGATCAAGGAAGGGAAGGGAGAGGGAAAGAGGATGACCATTAATTCACTACAAAAGAACTGGTTATTAGTGATGGCTTAATGCCGTCGCTAATAAGCAAATCCCGATCGCTAATACTATTAGCGACAAACTTCGGTCGCTAAAAGTTCATCGAAAATAAGATCATTACTAATTATCATTATTGGCGATGGCAAGAATCCTATCGCTAATACAGATAATTAGTGATGGTATTAGTGATGACAAAGTCAATGTTAATATTTTTTTATTTTAATTTTTTAATTAAAATTATTAACATCAGTAATGCCAATACTAATACCATCGGTAATAGTCTTTACTAACACATAATGACGTCGCTAATGCCATCGTTAATAGTATTTTATTTTTTTAAAAAAATTATAATTAATTTTTTAAAATCTATTTTAATCATACAGTAACAATCAATTATATTTTCTAAAATCTATTATAAATAAAATAATAGTTATTTACTATAATCATAAATATAAAATTAATTATATTATATAAAAAATATAAATTATATAATTTTATAAATTTATATTGCTTTATAAGTATCAAAATTATATATAAAAAAAATCATATGAGATCCTCCTCATTATCCTTCTCATCCTCATCCTGCTCTTGTATATTCTCTTCAGCAGCTGGTGGATGAGAGCCGGATATCCCAATATCTTATAATGAAGAAAAATAAAATATTACCAATAAGTTTCGATATGAAAGTATATATATTGATATGGAGGCGTATATTTCGATATATTGTTCCGATTCTTGAATAGATTGTTCCTATATATTTCATTTATTGCAGAGCTATGGACACTCCTGATCTATTGATTGGATGATGTCACATCCCAAACCCAGCACCAGGATCGGATACGCGATGGTCGTGCACTCCTTAGGACGAGATCCTTAAAAAGATGCCAGGCTTATAAGTTCATTATATTACTTGAACTCCAGATCAAACCCATCCAAAATTATGTGTTCTATAACTCTGAAAAAGAAAAAAAAGAAAGATTATGAGCTTTATAGTCTAGTAAGAATCTCATCATATTTATACTAATATAATAATATAATTCAAAAATAATGAATAAATTATATTGAAAAGATATCATGAGCCATAAAATTTTATATCCATAATAATTACATAAATATGAATATCAAGAATCATGTACTATCATAAATTCATCATAAATATCACATATGAATTCATATAACTTGTCTTTTATATTTCATCAATATTTTCTAAATCAAGCATTATCTTTTAGTTTGGACTAATTATGGTCATGATTTAGCCCGTGATCGGCAAATCATAAACTATACTTCAGTCCATAGTGGCAATCTATAATAACTACGCTTCGACCTGTAGTGGCAAACCAAATTAGCCACACTTCAGCCTGTGATGGCAAAACAAACTAGTTGCGCTTTGATCTGCTATGGTAAACCAAGATATCATGATTCGGTTCATGACTGGCAATCCAGATAATCATGATTTGAATCATCGTGATCGGCAATTCACATCATGGCTAGTTCAAATTTTCTTACACATTCAACAGTTCTTTCAATAATTTGTATACATCTCTTGTTCAATTTTCAAATATTAAATCTCGTATTTTCAACAACCAAACAATCAATATGTAATACACATATATAATTAACTAGTCATATATCCACATAAAATCAAAATCATCATGTATGATGCAAATATATATATATATGTATGTATGTATGTATGTATATATAATCATGTAAAGGGACTCTTACCTCTACTATTATCAGACTGATCTTGCTAACAACCTAGATGTCAAGAACCATGCTCGGTATCTTCTCGTGTTGCTTAGCTAGACAACCCGAGAGGGGGGAGGGTGGGTGAATTGGATTTTAAAACTTTAAAGCAAATATGGACAAAGATTGATTATCTAAGTGTAGAGTGAGTGAGATATGAGAGCTATGAGAAGTAAAAGAAAAGCACACGTACTCAAATAAAAATTTTTATAGTGATTTGGTGCACTCCTAGTACCTACGTCCACTCTCCAAGCAACACTCTTGAAAATTTTACTATAATCCCTTAAGATTACAGCTAGATAGTTTTTCTGGGCTCACTATCCCAACCCTAGTTGGTTTTTTCTTAGATTCACCAACTACAACTTTTACAATCCTCAATCAAGATAATACAAACAAACAAAAGGAATGTATAAATCCAAACCCTTAGTTTCAGCCCCTGTTGAAACCTAGTACACGAAGAGAAAAAAAAAATTGTACAATACAAGATGCTCCTTAAATTGAGCTGAGTTGTTATCGATGTAGTTCGTTGGTTGCCTCCTTAATTGCTGGGAGTTATTGCTCTTGAGATCGCTTTGATTCTTGAGAGAAAGTTTGATTGGAAAAGGTCTGCTCATGAAAATCTAGGCGTTCTTCCTTTTCTCTCATTTTCTTGTTATTGAAAGGATATTGCTTCTTCTCTTTTATATCTAGACCATTCCCACTATGCTTGAAATGATTAGAGTCTAGAAAAAGCTTGAATGTGACCGTTGGAGATGAGAACTAGCCATTGAAGACAAAAAAAGAAAGTCTGAAACTATTTATTAAAAGCTGCCGTCATGTTTCGAGACTTCTCGGTTTGTCGCGAGATGTCTCGTTCCACTTTGAGACTTCTCGGTTTGACCATGGAATGTCTCATTCTCGGTAGCCCAAAAATTTGCTTTCTAAAAAAAATTATCACCTGAGATCAAGACCTCTCACCACGATCTCGAGACTTCTTGAGAATATTTCGAGATGTCTTGGTTCTAGTGCACAAAAATGATGTTTCTATCTTCTAAGATGGAAAAGTCTCGAATTCATCTTGAGGCCTCTCAAAATTGTGCCAGAGCCCTGTGCTAGCATGCCAACAGCCATGAGATGTCTTGAAAATCTTTGGAGACGTCTCGAAAATGCTCTAAGACCATTTTTATCAAAAAATTGTCATCGAACATTGCCTTTTGATCCTGATTTGAATTGCATTTGATTTCTTACTTGTTTTGGTCAAAAAGCTCTCTTTCTTCTGATCTTTGGAATACCTAAAAAAATTTATCAGTAGTCAAGTGCTTTAATATTTGGCCATCATCAAAATCACTTAGGAGTTCAACAATCTCCCTTTTTTATGATGACAAAACATTAAGCACTCCAAAAAAATATAAACAATATATATAGCATGTATATTTGAATACATGAGATAATTCTTTAGTATAAAATATTCAATTTCTAAAGTGCTCAAGATTTCAATATTTTATTAATGCTCTCCCTTAATATATGCTCTTTTGATTTATATAAGAGTTAAGTGATCCTTTCTTGTTGCATTGTGCTTATATTTTTTTTTGTTAATTAAGATTGACATACACATTTTCTCTCCCTTTTTGTTAACATCAAAATCATATTAAATTCATTACAAAAGATAATAAAATATTCATTATAAAAGGAGAAGTATATATTGCAAAACATTCAATTCATTAAAAAGAAAGGATTACATGAGCAAAAGTGTATATTGATTTACAAAAAAAAGATATCCAATCAATATACTCAAAACTAACAAAAGTTCAATACATAGAAGGAAACTAGACCTAGTCTTCATCAAAAAGGAACTCTAAGATAGGTTCAAAAGCTAAACGAGGTCTAGTAAAAGAAAGATGAGGGGCCAGTCTAGGAGAAGGGGTGGATCGAGAAGGAGTCTGAAATCCAAGGTTTTCAAAACTATCCATAATCTGCTGTAGAGAGGCGATGATCACTTTCGCACTTGTACACTGAATGATAATGCTTTCTTTCACTCTCCTGGCAATCTTGGCAGTCTTAGTCATTAGAAGTTTCATGTGTGCAAATGACCCATGCTGTTCTTTTTCTAAAATTTTCAACCTTTGAGATAAGCTACTAATCTGTTGACTTAGCATCTCATCTGCCCTTCAGTAGAGATTCTTTGCTCTTTAATGCTTATCAAAATTTGATGTTTCAGTCCAGAGAGTAGTTCAGTCATCTTTATTGATACCTTCTCCACAACCTGCTCAACTACTTGTTCTAGCAATCTATCCGAGCAGGAGGCAAAGCAAGAATCTGGCTTGGATATGCTTGAGGTGTGAAGGAGGATCCAGGGGCAGTGAAAGATGGATCGATAATAGAAGGAGAGGATGGAGGAGGTGGAGTTCTTTGTTCCTCAGGTTCATTTCTAGCAGTCACTTCCTCATCCGATCTTACCTACCTATCTTCTTTCTTATAAATTTCATTCTATGCAGTGCCTCTTCATTTACATAGTCAGTCTGAGCAAGCCCTTTAAAATCCTCACCTTCTGAATCAACATGAAATTTGTTGAAAATCAGGGTAAAGATCATTCCATAGGGCAAACAAGCTTTGCTCTTGTTTGTAATGTCTTTTATCTATTGAAGTATCAGGAAGAAAAAGTTCATAGGAGTCCCTATTACCAAGTAATATATAACTGCAAGCTCTTTTTTTGCTATCCAATCATGTCTTTCAACTTTTGAAAAAATTATGTGACTAACTATACATTGTAGTAGTCTCATTGCTACTGAAAGATGGTTTGATACTAACTGTTGAATCTCATCTACATCTTTTCTTTCCAAGACACACTTCAAGAATTCTGTTTTATCAAATAAATTTAAGTAACAAATTTCAGATCTTGGTACTTCCAATAGATGCCCTAATCTCCTCTTATCTAAAGCAATGTGAACCCCTTTCACCATTGATTCGACACCTGACTCTCCCTCAAATTTAATATTCTCAAAAAACTCTCTGATAAGGTTCGGATAGATATTTACCTCAAGTGAACAGAGCTTCTCCCAACCTTGTTGCCTTAACCATGATCCAATATGAAAGTTTTCTTGATTCAAATATCCAAAATCTGCCTTCCATCCAGTAGGAACAGTTCTAGTGGCAATGAATAGGCGAGAACGAGAGGAAGGAGCTGCTGGTGAAGCTTGAGTGCTGTTTCACTATCTTTTTGTCCTAGTTTTGGTTGATGAAGTGATGAACAATCTCTGGCCAATGGTGGATTTTCACTTTGGAGCCATTAGAGTCTCGGATTTAGATGAAATGGATAATGGAATAGTGATTCAAGAGGTTTGAAGGAGTTAGTGGGAGTTTGAGAAAGTTTTGGAGCGAGAGGTCTCAGAGAATGAAAAAAAAGAATGAGAAAGAGGGCTTCTCGAAAGTTAGCTTAAAAAAGGAGCCTGCGATATTCGAGAAGTCTCGACTTAAAAATGAGAAATCTCGAGTTTACATTAAGAAGTCTTAGATCATAGCTGAGAAGTCTCGAGTATAAATCGAGACGTCTTAAGAACAGGAGCAAAATTTTTAGAAAACATGAAATTTCTAATACAATTTTCTTTATTTTAGTAGATAGAAACTAAGGTAATAAGCATGGCAAAAGAGACACAATACTATTCAATAAATATAAGATAAAATAAATTTAGAGTGGATCACAAATTTCAAGTTTACCTCTGATTTTTGAAAATTTATCTTCTTTAAGAGGTTTTGTAAAAGTATCACTACAACAAAACAGGTTTTTAGCAATGCAAATATTTACGATGAAATAATTTATGTTGTAAATATGATTATTAGTGATGAAAAAATATTTCCATCACAAAAAAAATTATTAGCAATGAAAAAATTTATCATCACTAATAATTTATTAGTTACGATAAAAAAAAAATTCATCATAAATAATAATTATTATCGATGAAAATTTTTTGTCGTTAATAAATGGTCTTTTATAATTTTTTTCTTAAAAATTAAATGATAGATTATTAATAATAGAAACTTTTCCTTGCTAATAATCAATTATTTACTATGGAAAAGATAGTTGCATCGTAAATGACTGATTATTAGCGACGAAAAATTTTCATCATTAATAATCTTCATTAATAAATATTTTTTAAAAAAATAAATAATTGATTATTAGTGATGGAAACTTTTCATCACTAATAATCAATTATTTATGATGCATCCATCATAAATAATTAATTATTAGTGATGAAAAATTTTCATCGCTAATAATCTTCCATTAATAAATATTTTTTTTAAAAATAAATAATAGATTATTAGCGATGAAAAGTTTTCATCGCTAATAATCAATTATTTACGAAATAAAAGATAGTTGCATCGTAAATAATTGATTATTAGCGACGAAAAATTTTCGTTACTAATAATCTTCCATTAATAAATATTTTTTTAAAAATTAAATGATAGATTATTAGCGATGAAAATTTTCATCGCTAATAATCAATTATTTGCGATGTAAAAGATAGTTGCATCGTAAATAATTGATTATTAGCGATCAAAAATTTGCATCGCTAATAATCTTTGATTAATAAATATTTTTTAAAAAATTAAATGATAGATTATTAGCAACGAAAATTTTTCGTCGCTAATAATCAATTATTTACGATGCAACTATCTTTTACGTCACAAATAATTGATTATTAGCGATGGAAAATATTCGTCGCTAATAAGCTACCTTTAATAATTTTTTTTAAAATAAAATGGTAGATTATTAGCAACATAAATTCTATTTATGTCGCAAATAATAATATTAACAGTGAAAAATTTTCTTTGCTAATATTCCATTACAAATAAGTCGATCAAAGTTTTAAATTAAAAAGAATTATGAACTCCTTTAAAAATAAAAAATCAAAAGAAATATGACATAATTTTTTTAAATTTTTTTTTAAAATCAAAAAAATGCGATGTGGTCAAGGAGTCCGACCGCATCTGCTGTTAGCTCGTCCGCAAGCAAATAAGTATATTTTTTATAATTTTTTAAAAATTAGTATTTTTTTTAAAAAAAATTATTTTTTTTAAAATATTATATAATTTTTTAATTTAAATCTCATCTTCACAATTCATTATTTAAGTAGTTATTATATAAGCACCATCACAAAATATCACCTCGATCTAGTAGCTCTAGTTATGCAGATCGATAAAATTTGATTTCAATGGTCATGAGCGATTGTATGATGATTTGATAAATAGAAATAACCGATGGCACTACAATAGAAATAGGTTTTGGCGATGATTTTTTATTATCTTTAGCGATAATTATAATCATCGCTAAAAGGTTTATTAGCAAAAGGCATTATGCCACCTAAGGCAGTGTTGGAAAAAATTTTATTGATAATTAATGGCAGTGTCGGTAAAGACCTTTTAATTGCCGCGAAAGGTTAAACCTTTTAGCAATAAATGTTTGTGGTGTTTATTTTTGCCGTAATAGGATATTTGGCAAAAGAGGGATGGAAAATCTACTATGGCAATTACAATCGCTGAGAAAGCCAGAACTTTTAGCAACAAATATTTATGATATTTATTTTGCCATAATAGGTCATTAAGTAGACGAGGATTGAAAAATCTGTTGCAGCAATTAAAATCACCGAAAAAGCCAAGACTTTTAGCGGCAAATACTTATGGCTTTTTTTTTGCCGTAATAGATCGTTCGACAAATGAGAGTTAGAAAACCCGTCGCCAACAAATAGCTACAAACTATATTGGATAATTATAATCACTGAATAAAAATTTTCAATTACAATCTGAACTCTTCTAAGGTCACTAATTTGTTGTATCACTAGCTTCATGCCAATTAATATCCTCATGTCAAATTCATAGTGCAATAGCATTTTCATGAATCCACTGATTGTATGGTGCATGTTTACTACTAGAGTTAACCACAAGACAAAATGTAATCATTCAAAGATTTTGCAAATCTCGTTATTATGCAACAATAAAGTACTTAGCCTTCATACATCTCATTTGTAACAAAATCTAAAAGGAAGACCATGCCCATGGTGTAACATGTACATATACATATGCCAAAGGTAAAAATATATTTGACAATTCATCTTCCCTACATTCAATTATCAGCAATTTAGGACATGGATCCAATACTAAAATCAAAATTGATGCATGTCAATTGGCTACTGTTTTCTCCAATCATTCTCATGATAAGTGTGTACGAACCCTGCAGTAGAATGGTCAAGTAATTAAAAGGAGAATAGAAAACAGAAAAATTAGTGCAAATAAAATATGCTAACTTATCAATTCCCTAGAAATATATTACAGCATCAGTTCAAGTAACTTAATCTATGACATGGCATGTGTAATAATTAATAAAAAGATCTATTAGAGGCCTAGGATCTATTGGAGCCCTCTACAATCATTTTTTTTCAGATAAATGATTCTTAGAAATCATCAGATTATCCTCTAATCTAACACACTTCAACCAAATGGACCCTAAGGGCAAGGCCTAGGCACATATCAACCGACAAAAGTTCATGCCCCAAGAAATAATTACTTTTGAAATCATAAAAAACCAATTCTTTTACCACCACTTGGGATGAAATTTTCACCTTGCGAGAACATACATATTGTCTCAGGTTGCCCTGCTTCTAATATGTTTCTATAGTAATTTGCCCCTCTATCTCACTATGCAATTCTACTAAATTAATTTTCATTTTATTTAATATTTATAGCATCAATTATGCTTAACCCAACATTTAGAACATTGAAATAAAAAAAATCAACTCAAATCCTCGTTAAGCAAATCTAAAACTGGGAATCTCGTGTTCAGATGCATGTTATTTCTGAAAATGTCAAAGGTAGGAAAAGTACTATAAAATGTGAGAAACTGGTGATTATGCTGCTCTATCTTTGCACGATGAAGTTTTTTGATGTAGCGTATATAAAGCACCAGCATTGAAACTCTCAGACTGGCGTAAGATTTCAGTTTCATACCAACTGACCATAAAATCGTATAGATGGTATAAGATTCAAACTATTCAATAGAAGTATTTTGGAAAATAAACTTAACACAAAAACTCAAATAAGTTATGGTAGGCCATACAAGGGACAAATAACTATGCAGGCAATAGATTTGTGCAAGTAATTTCCAAAATCAAAGTGAGGGTTTAAGTCTTAAATAACTTCTTATGCTTCAATTAGATGCATCATGACAACATACAATAGAAATATCTAATACTATTGAAAAGAAAGATCAATATGCTTCAACATCATATACCAACCAAATGAGTTGAAAGATGGATAGCAGACAAATTTTAATAAAAATACAACCACATCCCTTAATAATTAAATGAAGACAAAAACAACGAATGCAGATTTTAGGAAGGCCAACCACCATCTATCACCCAATGCCAGCCTAAGTACAAAAAAGAAGCTACAGGAACAATTATAAAAGAACCCACAAACAAGAAGCAAAACAAGGCCTTCATAGAGAATGCCTTACGTTGGTGCAGGTCAACCACTCTAACAAAAAAAACACCATGTAGCAACCTAAAGATTCGTAAAGTTCTATCTAGACGATATGCATGCAAAGAAATCATCAACCAAGACCCAGCAATAAAAAACATATAACATTGTGATCCTTTGGGTGCGAGATGAGAAGTTGCTAGTTACTATAGAAACATGAGGTAGTAATATAGCATACGATGATCATCCATAACAACAACAACAAAAAAAAAAAAATCTTCAAAGGCAAGTCAATGCCATAACTCAAACGAGAAGAAAAGCTATTATCAATATGTTAAGAAAGAACCTAGACAGCCTAGTACACAATACGTAAAGGAGAGTTCTATTCGCATAAAATTACCGGTGAAAGTTGGACTTCTAAGATGATTACTACGTTAGCATAAGATCAAGATGATTAATATTTTGTACAGCAAAAAGAACCATGCCAAAAGACACACTTGCAAATGAAATCACTCTCTCTCAAAAAATAAAAAAGATACCGATCTAATTTAGAAATAAATGACTATAGATTTAGAAAGGATCTGGAAAATAAGTCACGCTTTTAGATAGGAGATCCCAATATGGCAATTTGGTTGCACGATCCAAGCTGTCACTTTGATCTCATGTTGATAGCAGAAAATAGGTTTTCAATTTGAGTTGCATGCAATGAAGAATGAATGGAAGTTTGTTAAACTTCTTTCTATTTAGCGAATATTATTGGAAATAGCCAAAGATGGTCATCAGTGATTGCCATGGTCCTTTCAAGATTTAATCTGGCTATCTTCACTACACAAGTGAGACCAGTTAGTACTCCCGCTATTGCAGATGAGGGGAGGAAAAAAGCCAACAAACCTGACGTCTAAATATGCTTTTAAACACAAATGAACTTGATTATAATTATCATTAATCCAACAAATTATATAAAATTATTGCAAAATGAACAACTTCTATAATTACATAGGTGCATATTATATTCAAGTATAGCAAAAAGCATGGCATTATAACATGATCTGGCCTAACATATGAAATTCAATCTATTCCTCCAATTGCCAAAATATCTACAGGAGAATCATAGATTGCTGTGAATTTGTCGATTAGCATAATCTTATTTTTTTTATGTCATTCAAGTTTGATAAGCAAATTCACAATACATGCATAAAACATGTTACACTATATTTTTCTTCTGAGAGAAACTATCTATTTTAGTCCATTTAAGACATACTTAATCTATTTAAACCAACTCAATTTATTATTAAATTAGTTATACAGATTGAGTCAGGTCATATTCAATAAAAAAAAGTTGGGTTAGATATGGATTTTTAATCTTTTTAAAATAGGTTGGTGTCTAAATTAGATGTCAGATGACATACATCAAGATCCATATAGCCAAAACCTGAATAATGGCAACCACTTATAACTGTATAAGAAAATACAAATACTGTAAAAGCAAATATTCTAGTCATGAATCTAATACATCATTGACAGGTTAAGGTTATTTAATAATGAGATTGGGGCCCAAGTTCCATATAGGAAATTAGGGAAAAAGTGTCAAAAGTATTGTTAAGACAAGCAAGAAGAAATATGAATTTGGATTGAACCAGAACCATTTTTACAGCACTACAAACATGTAGGAAAGTCATTTAGCATGTATAGAGCTACAAATGCTTGAAAGTTTCGATAAGAAAATTTCTAAAACATTTCACTTTAGTATATGGAGCTCCAAACTCCCCTACAAAAAATTGATAATTTTTCTCAGGAAAATGCAACTACCAGTTCAAAGAAATAGCAAAGAAAATTATTACTTATTAATACTTCAAAGAAAAGTATTACCAGAAAAATTCCAACATTCCAATTGTTTTGATACTTTCTTCATTTAAAAAGTACGACCTAAATGAAATAGCAAACAAAAATAAGTTAATACCAATATAAACATATTTATTGACTACATGTAATCATCAATAAAGTATTACTTATAAAATACAATGCTTTACCTTGACTTGGAGGTTGAGATATGAAAGGAATTAGAGTGGTGTTGCGTTGTCCCTGAATCCATTGTGTATTCCCATGAGCACTAGAAGCATCTTGAACCTAATAAAGAAGTAAAAAGAAAATCATTTTACTTGATTATCATTAATTCAACAAATGATATAAAATTACAAAAAAAAAAATTACCCGTCTATTTGTTATATCATTTGAACTTGAAGGCAAGTATTTAGGATGCACGAACTTACTCATATATGATCTCATCAAAATAAGCTCAGCTTCTAGTTTTTCTTGCTTTTGTTTCATGATATTCATCTCCTCAAGATGAAGTTGTTGCATCTCTTTCATGTCTTCTTGCAACTTATGCATCTGAACTCTTTCCTCTGATGGCATGCTACTTGAAGAAACTCTACTACCTTTACCCCACATGGAGGGAGTTGGACCAAATCCTAAACCACGTACTTGACCAACTCTTTTTGCCCCCATCACTTGCGAGTATATATCACCATCCCAAGCAACACTATCTCTAGATTCTTCGTCATTATGTTGACTGTTGCTTAATTTTTCTTGCATCATCACCTATTTATAGAAAAGAAGCAATTCAATTTGAAAGGAACAAAACTTTTTTTTTAAAAAAAAGTGTACAAAAATTGTATATATTGAAGGGTCATATATGCTCACAATCTTTTGGGCTGACTCACTATCAATTGGTCTTCCATCTTTTTGTTGTTTATGTGTTTCTATAAATATTTCTGCACATGAGGGCTTCCATACCATCTTTTGCCTAATCAATCATAAAGAGTAATGAATAATTGACACTGTATATTAATATATGTAGTATTCTATTAAAATATATCTTTTCTGCCATCAAATGTGCAAAACTCTTTAATCCTGCAGTGTAAGGCATCTTTTGCTTTGTACGGTTATTTCTATTTATGTGACTATATTTCTTTGATTAAAAAATCATAAAAGTATAAGTAGAAAAGAAAAGAAGAAATAAAAATTATAAATGATTGAGTAGAAATGAGATAAGAATTATACCTTTCCGTTTTCTGAATGCCAATAACTAACCAAAGTGTTCCATTGATCTCTTGGTATACAGTCAGGTTTATTCAAACGTAGCTCTTGCAAAGTTCTATATTTTTCTGTGTACTCAGCCTTCAAATTACTTTTATGATCCCTCCACTTTTTTGATATGGACTTCAGTACCCAATCATCACCAATTCATGGAATAGTAAACTTTGTCTACAATACAAAGAGATAAAAATAACAAAAACAAATTATGAAACACAAATTCCATACAACTCATAATATTTTAATAATAAAAAAATAAATATGAGTCACCATTTTACCTTCACAAATGCCAAAAATTTGCTTTTTTCCTCCTCTGGAAAGGTTCTCCAATCGCTAAAATTCAAAGGAGTTAGTGTAGCATCCTTGGCCAAAAGTTTGCTGAATTGAGAAAACTCTCTACCCCATCCAAGTAATCCTTACTAACTCTACTACATTCCATCCATCTCTTGCGTTTATGATTATCTATATTAATTTGCTTTCCTACAATTCAAAAAGAAAATTAATGAAGATACAGCATATATTTCTACTTTGTACATGTACACATAAAATATATTACATAAGTTAAAATACGCAAACAATGAGATCATTAATCAGTGAAAGCAATTAGCGAACAATGAGATCATTAATCAATAAGATCATTACTCAACAATGGTATATGTCATCAATTAACTCCAAAAATGATACAAGAAACAAAATCCAAATGTAAACCTTCCTGGGGCATCCTTTAATTGCCACATTATTGGTTTTCTCAATGAAACACTATATATTGTCCGTGAAAGATAACATATCAAGAAGTTGAGATAATAATTCACTAAAATTTTAATTATGGTACTATGAATCATCAATCTTCTTGATATGTTTAAAATTTAGAAGTACTATAATCATTAGATTGTTCTTGTGCGTCTATTAGTTCGTATTTTCTTTTTCCACAAGAATAATGGTGGGAGCACTACTGAGTAGCATATCACATTGGAAAACCCCTCTATATACAAGCAGTATTCATTGTGAGATAGTGTAAATAATAATAATTTTTGACAAAATTCTATCAAAAGAATTTATATCAAAGAAAAATAGAAGGATTGAAAAGTAAATCCTCCCATGTCTTAGTATAAAATGCATAGATTGCATCATGGAAAACATAACTTGTCTTGAAAATACCTGGATGACTGTCTTTGAGCCAACAAATGCTTCTATCTTTTTCTAGTTACGATCAAAACTGCAAGAAATCAGAAGACCACCAGTCAAGATTATATTTACCATTTTGAATGTTAAAACACTTGCAATTACGAGCCACACCAAATCAGCACCTCTCACAGCATTTGGTTTGCTTAGAAAGATTAAGACATCTAAATGCCAAAAAAAAAAAAAAAACACAAAAGAGCATCTTCAACAGCATATTTCCATCCAGCCGGATCTCCATATTGTGCATATGTATGCAGTATTTACATCAACAACCGACAAACACACCAGAAACCAAAAACAAAAGAACAGTGAAAATCTAAGCACAGTAGAAAAAATAAATGGAAAAGAAGGTAGAGATCATAAGATCATTCATCTCTCGGGCACGGGCTCGGGCCCGCTCTAAGAAGCCGGCGACGGCCTCACCGCCTTCACCTCCGGGGGAAGAGCCGCGCTCGTGACCGTCTGATACGTGGGCACCGCGCCCGTGTAGTAAACAGCCCGCCCCGCGCTATCATACGCCACCTTGTACCCGGCCGAGTCCACGACCCCCTGCGCTGGAACCCGCGTGCCCTCCGGCCGCGTACCGCCGCCGCCACCGCCGCCACCGCCGCCGCCGCCGCCGCCGCCGCCGCAGACGGTTGCCGAACCGCGTACACCGCCGCCGGATTTGGCGCCGCTGCATCGCGGTAGACGTCCGCCGGCACGACCCTCCGCACCGGCGCCACATAGTGCCCCTGCCCCGCCGCCGCGGCCGATGGGTAGACGCCCGGCGCCGACGGGATCAGGTAAACCGGCCGGTCCCCGCCAGCGACCGAGACGAATCGTCCGGCCGCTGCCACGCTGCTCTGCTCCGGCCAGTACGCCGCCGCGGGCACCTGCGTCGTCACAGGCGGCGGGGCCTTCTCCTGAACTCGCGGGAGGTAGTACTCCGCGGGGTAAACCCTAGCTGGGGCTTCTTCGCCGCTGTTCCGCTGGATGGCCGCCTGCTGCTGCTGCTGGTTCTCCGCGATCTGGAGGCGTTGGAGATCCTGGATCTGCCTCTGGATCTCCGCCGGCGTCGTCTCCCCGCCTCCGATACGCCTCGGATCCTCCTTCCCAACCAAGACCTCCCCCTGGAAATTTTCAAGAACCGGGGGCTGCTCCAGGGAAGGATCTTTGACCTTGACGGCCGGGGGCGGCACGAAGCCCTCGTCGAGGCCGAAGAGGTAATCGGGACTCGACGACGTGGCGTTGCCCGTGGTCGCGGGTGGCGGCGGAGCAGCGGCGACCGTGTCGAGGGGCGGGGGAACGGGGACGGAGTTGAGGGCATCGACGAACCACTGGCGCTCGGGCTTGGGGTCAAGAAGAGCGGCGGAGGGGGTCGGGGGTTTGATGGAGAAGAGGAAGACGCGGAGGCGGGCGGTAGGCCTGGCAGCGGAGCGGTGGAGGCGGTCGTACTCGAGCATCATATGGTCGAGGTCCTCGTCGTTGGTGACGGAGATGAGGGCGTCGAGGTCCTCGCCCGGGAGCTGGTACTTGAAGCAGAGGTCGTCGTCGATGTTGGAGAGGGAGGCGAGCTTGGAGAGGAGGGCGGGTAAGCGGATGGAGCGGTCGATGGTGAGGATCTTGGTCTCGCCACCGATGTAGGAGAGCTGGTTGTCGTGGGGGGGGGCGGGGCTGCTGATCATCAGCTTACGCGGGCGGGGGCGGCCAGGTGGGGGCCGTCCCAGTCCCTCCTCTCCCAGCACCCCGACCTCGACCGCCATCTCCTCTTCCTCACCGGTCCTCCCAACTCCTCGAGACGCGGGCGTCCGGGGCGGCGAAAAAGAAAATGGAAAAAAATCTAGGAGGATGCACTCACCGGGAGAAGATGCGGCCGCAGTCGTGGAAAGCAACCAGGTCCCACCTGGAACCAGGGGTCGCCGAGGATGCCCTCGACGGTGGCGCGGGTGTCGGGATTTGTGTCGAGGAGGCGGGCGAGTAGCCACCGGAGCTCCGGCGAGGTCCATCTAGGGCACTGGTACTTGCCGCGGCGGATCTTGCGGCAGAGGTTTGTGACCAAAGATCGGCCTTGGGATGCCACAACGGAAGTACTTTCTGATGCCAATGAGGTCACCGACGGCAGTGGGATGGACGGAGGAGACTCTAAATTAAGGAAAGAGAGACGGCAACGGAAGTACTTTCTGATGCCAATGAGGTCACCGACGGCAGTGGGATGGACGGAGGAGACTCTAAATTAAGGATAGAGAGACGGAGAAAGAGAGGCCGAGGGAACGGAGAAGGGATGGAGGGCCAGAGAGAGAGAGAGAGAGAGGGAGAGAGAGGGAGCGAAGGGATGGAAGTAGCATCGGGATTTTGGCGCAAAAGCAGCGCGCCAATTTATCCCTAATTGATGACGAGCGTGGGAAAATAAAATATTAAAATATTTTAATAATATAATAATTATTAATAATTTTAATTATTAAATTTTTAGTTAAAAAAATTTATGGCTGATAATTGATCAATAATAATTTTAATAGATCCATGCATCATAATTTTTTCGATCAAAATAAAAAAAATAATTATCAATTCTTTGCATAGCATCTAAAATAATATTAATATATTTTTTATGATAAATAATTAATTATAATTTGATTGGTAAGAAATATAATTTTTTCCTAATCAAATTATATTTAGTTGAAAATATATTTTTTTCTTATAATACGAGAAGGACCAGAGAAGATAAAGAAGATAAAGATGAGAGGAAAGATGAAAGAGAGGAGAGAGAGGAACAACATTGGCCCGACTACTAAAAAGAGGAAGAAAGAGATAGAAGATGAAAAAGGAGTCCAGAAGATGAAAGCTAATCTTTGGACGAGGTAAGATCAGTTAAGATGATTGATAGCAACGAACGACGATCGAAGCAGCAGCTAGGGCAAGAGGATTTTACTATTAGGGACGAACTTAAGGAAAAGGAAAAGAATAACAGTGCACGAGGCTGAGTCAAAGAGAGAAAAATATTTTTCACATGCGAAACAAAAGGAGAGTAAGCATAGAATTAGTGAAAAAAAATAAAAAAATACATGGATAAACAATAATGAATAAATTATGATAATTTTTAATAAATATCGCATAAATATAAGTTATAATGGCAATTATTAATAAGATGCTGTATAAATATATTTTATAACGGAGGGCAGCATATTCTATTTCCTTTAATTTTTTTGTTTCTATTTTCTTTTTAATTGCTTGACCATTCCATTGCAGGGTCTCTACACACTTATCATGAGGATGATTGGGGAGAATGGTAGCTAGTTGACATGCACCAACTTTGATTTTAGTATTCAATCTATGTCCCAAGTTGCTAATAACTAAATGCAGGAAAGATGATTTATCAAATGTATTTTGATCTTTAGCATATGTATATGTGCATATTGCATCATGGGCATGGTCTCGCTTTTAGATTTTGTTATAAATGTGATGTATGAAGGCCAAGTACTTCACTTTTATATAATGACAAGAATGTGGATTGTCTTTGCAAAATTTTTGGATGTTATTACTTTACATGTACCATATAATCAATGGATTCATGAAAATGTTGTTACACCATGAATTTGACATAAGGATTTTAATTGGCATGAAACTAATGATATAATAAATTAATAGCCCCAGAAGAGTTATCTATGAATTATAATTAAAAATTTTTATTTGATGATTATAATTATTTAATATAGATTGTAATCATTCATTGGTGGGGTCATCCAGTTTAAAATTTAAAATCTTTTCCAGTAATTGCAATTGCCACAATAGGTTTTCCAACTCTCATCTGCTGAATGATCTATTATGGTAAAAAAAAATGTCATAAATATTTGCCGCTTGTTGGGGATAAATTTCACTTCCGCTGAAGTTCATTCTGAAGCTTAGCCTAATACAACTAGTAATCACGAAAGTGTTAGATATTGTGCCCTAGAAGTCAGAATTGGCTGACACTTGTAATATATTTTCAGAGATAAAATTATAATTTTAACTAATATTAATAAAATAAATTATTTTCTATCACATATGTATATTTAGTGTCTGTGATACATCCTTTGAGTTAATGGTAATGATAATTCATATTTTCAAGAGTTGAAAATTTAAGACATGAATAATCATTATTAACTCATAAAATGCTCCCGACCATAGGATCATCACGAAGATGGTGATTGATCTGGAAGGTTGGTGTACAATCGCTTCTCTTTAGTAGATGAGTCTTGAGTCTATGGTGTGGAGACACCGAAGCGAGAGTATAGGTACTCGTTAGAGAACGAGGGCACTGAGCGTGACCACCTCGAGTAGTCATTAGGGAGTCTACCTTCTCGTCAATGACTGACTCGATGCTGCAGTAGTAGTGTGTCTGGTTCTTTGACCTGAGGTGCATCGGTAGTTCACCTTGAGGGTGTTATAGTTTGACTACACCATTACTCGATCTCCTAGCCATATGGAACCCTGAGGTGTATGTTGGCTATAGCATGTTCATTGTAGGAACTGGATTAGCATCAAGATGGAATCTATCTACCTCGGTGGTAGAGGAGCAGCCCTATGATGATCATGAGAATCAAGTCCAAAAGTCCATGGCCATGGCAGAGTGAAATAATAGAAAGAGTTTCTATTTAGATTTTCACATCGGACTTGAATCGAATGATTACATCATATGACAGAGACTAGGGTTTGACGAGTTCACCTTAACCCTAATCTGATCGGGGCTCAAGATAGAAGAACTTAATCACACAGGTAGCTGCACCAAGAGGTTCGCATTCAGCTCTGATGGGTTGCCACCATATACTGCTAGGTGTCACTGGTGGATTTTGGGAGCAATTAGAATGATTTAGATGATCGATCATTCTAGCTGTTCGAATCAGAAGAGTTCTGATCCATCGAAAGGAGTTTCGATGATGTCGATATGATAGAGATCATGACATATCCCATTACCATACAGAACTGAACCTAACTGGGTCACACAAATAAGGGTTTGAATCTGGTGATCATCAATTGAACTGATCTAGTTCAATTGATCTGAATGAGATTCAATTAGGTTCAAGAAAATCGTGCTAGCACTCGATTGAACCTAACGTTCTTCTTTTGCTATCATAAATAAGTTGTCCTGACTGAGCCAAAGGAGTTTGTGCTCGATCAGAGGCCTTCATATGGTCTGACTGGAGCTTGTCCAAGTCAGAAAAGGTTGTCTTATTTTGTAAGACATTACCTGCCATTTTTGGTCACCTGCCATTTCTTCGTTCCTTTGACTTTGGTCAAAAGTTGACCTTTGACTGGTCAAATATTGACCATTGGATACTTTGACTTTTCTATCCATGTATCATGCACCTATTGGAAGAGCTGGTGGGGGCCTTGTCCCCCTGCCAGAACCTGGCAAGGAGGAGGGCGCACGCCACCCTTGGCGTGTGCCCAAGTTGGAGGCGCCTAGGAGTTTCTGTTGGACAGGACTCCATCTCCTTTTTGGATTCCAATTAGAGTTCTCCTAAGAACCAACTTTGACTGGATCTTAGGCACCCATCTAAGGAGGAATCCAGGGGACTCTATTTTCCACCAATCAGATTTAGATCTGATTTCACAAAGGGTTGTGATTGGTTGGGAAGAAGAGGAGTTGGATCACAGACAGTCTATAAATAAGACCCTGCGCCCAACTCAAATAGTATTGAAAAGGCATTACAATTCCCAACGCCCAAGGCCTCCTCTCCTCTCCTCCATGCCAAACCATCCTCTCCCTCTCCTCTCCAAGTCCAAAAGGTGTTTGGGTCCTTGGTTGGTGCAATCCAGATGAGAGAAAGGCGACTGAAAGCTAGAAGGCTGCGCTGCTGCAAAGGACAACTGCTGATCTTCAAAAGGAGTTTTGAAGATCCTCCAGATCAGATCCAGATCTAATTTTTGGAGATGTGATAGAGAAGAAGAGGATCTCTAGATCCAGCCTGAGTGGATATCGGATAGAGGCCAGGCACTTGCGTGGCTAGATCCAGAACCTTCCGCTGCTTACAGGATCATCAACGGATAATAGGATTACCCACTTCAAGGTAAATTAAATTTGATTTAATTTATCTAATTTTATTTTAATTATTAAAATAATAAAAATTAGATCTAAAATATTTTAGATCTGATTAAGATCAAAGAAAAAATTTTTTGAAATATATCTCTTGATCTGATCAGATCTGAACGAACCTGGTCCAAAAAATCAGGATTTTCCTTCAACTGGTATCAGAGCCAAGGTTCTAAAAGTATTTAGATCTAATTTTAAATTTATTTTAATTAGAAAATAAGTGATTTTAGATGTCACATGAGATGTGATCAGATCTAAAATCAAAAAAATTAAAATTAAATGATTTGGATCTAAGATTAGAAAATATGCATGACTAGTTCTAAAATAGAATAGTTCTATAGAATAGTCTTGCATGTTTTTAATTTAATTTGATTAAATCATATTTTAGATCTATTTATTTACTATTTTTTGATATTATAATGGTTATAATAACATCTAAAAAATAGTAAATAAAAATTATTTAATTTTAAACATCATATGAGATATGATTGATGCATGTCTAGACTAGTTGTAGAATAGTTCTACATAATTATCTAGATTAGAATTTATTTTGATTAGATCAATTTAAATCTAATTTTTTAGATTATTATGAGATAATTTAGATCTAAAAATATGCATGATTCGATACATGAGATGTATGCAAAATATGCCATGATTAGATCTAATTTGTATATGAGATATATGATATAGATCTAAAACTGTTTTGTAGTATTGCATGTTCCTGATTAAGGCGTTCCTCTTGGCCGTCCGGTCATAAGAACGAAGAAGGGTTTAAAGGCCCTCTCCTTCCATTCGATGGGGTGTTCTTATGATGTGTAGGGGTGCTGCGTGTTCGTCCTTAATCAGAAACCCAAAACTTACTTTCTGCAAAACCCTAGATCCTGAAACCCTAGGATTTATTGTGCATATTTTGTTTATGAACCCTACTTAATTAAGAATTAAGATTATGAAATATTAATTAGGTCTAAAATTGAGAATTTTAGATCTAAGACATATTCATAATACTGGGTTCGGGCTTGGGTAGCTCAATTAGGTCTAAGCGGTTGATCAAACCGAATCAAGAGTTGGTTAGATGGGATCAACAATGCTTAAATTGACCAGCCTAATAGGATTAAGTCTGGGTCAAGATCGAGTCACGATCAAGCAAGACCTAATTAGGCTCAGAGGTTTGAGTCTGGATTGTAGGCTAACCCAATTGGTTCTGACTCAACAATTTGGTGTCTAAGGTAAGTTTGGCACATACGACCGACTGGATTTTTAATTGGAAGCTACTCGACCTGAATGCATTCTTGTACGAGTTAATGGCATATTCCTTCCACCGATCTCACTTACCTGGCCATATCTGTTGACACAGTTCTGATCTGAGGTGGTCAATAATCCGAGCTAACCCATGCCACTAGGTTAGTCATAATTGTTATGACTATGACAAGTCTAGTTTAATGAGACCTGAATCAATTCTCCCTAAGAAAAGATTAAGTCTGAGGTCTTCCACCATTGTAGATGTGCGGGCCCTTCCCGGGGTTGATTGTTCTCGGACTGGATACAGTGGCTCAGTTGCACCGGAAGATGCAACCATGTCTATTAGGCATTGGATGCTATGGGCTGGAGGATGAGTTGGGCTCAATATTTCCGGATACGGTGAGAGACTCAATTAGGAACCCAGTCTATGCAAATGGTGGGTCTGACTTAACTAAGGAGTGGATCAATATTTCGGATACGGTGAGATTCATGAATTAGAGACCAAGTTTGGGTGCACCATGATTAGAGAATCATTGAACAAGAGTTGTTCACTCATTGGCTAACCCATCACCAATAACTGTTAGGTGAGGTGATGAGTCAGTTGGTGAGACCGCACCACCCACTAGAAATCATTAATCATGGAGATTTTTCGCATCTCTACAGAGGGAGTGTAGGGATCCGAGAAAATAGTGGGAGCTAATTTGTTTAAAAATAAAATCCCTAAATAAATTGGTCAAGTCAATAATTACAGTATCTAACTAGAATCTTTGACTCTCTACAGGAAAATGTCTGCGTCCAACCCATTGGCACGTATCCTGGACACACATAGACTGACTGGACCCAATTATAAAGATTGGCTCAGGAACTACAAAATTATTTTGGGTTCGAGAAGTTAACCCATGTTATTGGACCAGGACCCTCCCACCTTACCAGCCCGTCCATCCACTGAACAGAGAGCGTCTCTGGAAAAAATGGATTAGACGAAGATAATAAGGCCAGATATTACATGTTGGGCTCGATGTCTGATGAGCTCCAGCGCCAACATGAAGATATCGGGACTGCTCGCCAAATGTTGGCTCACCTGCAGGAGATGTTTGGTGAACAGAGTCGCGCAGCCAAATATCAAGTCACGAAATGACTTTTTAAGGCTAAGATGCGTGATGGGCAGTCAGTCCAAGATCACTGTCTGACAATGATCAAGGACATGGAAGAGCTTGAGAAGCTCGGTGTGAAGTTGGACTTGGATCTGCAGAACGATATTATTCTGCAATCCTTGACTGATGCATATGGGCAATTCATCATGAATTACCACATGCATAAACTTCAAAATTCCTTGGCCGAATTAATGAATATGCTGGTTACCGCTGAGCTTTCTATGAAAGGTTCTAAAGGCTCAGTTCTTGCTATGGAACGGACTTCTTCCAAAAGAAAGTCTTATGGAAAGAAAAAGAAGTCTGTGAAAAAGCAAAAGGTGGAAGGATCAAAGAAGAAGAAGGCAGAAGCCGAAGAAGAAGGCCGATGTCAAAGGAAAGTGTTTCCATTGCAACAGCGACGGCCATTGGAAGCGGAACTGCCCTACTTACCTGGCCACCCTGAAGAACAAGAAGGAAGGTCCTTCTGGAGGTATGCTCGTTATTGAGTCTAACCTTACGAGGTTTCTTCTGCATCCAGTTGGGTGCTTGACTCTGGTTCTAGTGCTCATCTGTGCACTTCCATGCAGGGTCTTGAGGATAGCAGGAGGCTGAGGTTGAAAATTATATTTTTACTTTATAATACGAGAAGACCAGAGAAGATAAAGAAGATAAAAGATGAGAGAAAGATGAAAGAGAGGAGAGAGAGGAACAACATTGGCCCGACTACTAAAAAGAGGAAGAAAAGAGATAGAAGATGAAAAAGGAGTCCAGAAGATGAAAGCTAATCTTGACGAGGTAAATCAGTTAAGATGATTGATAGCCACGAACGACATCGAAGCAGCAGCTTAGGGCCAAGAGGATTTTACTATTAGGGACGAACTTAAGGAAAAGGAAAAGAATAACAGTGCACGAAGGCTGAGTCAAAGAGAGAAAAATATTTTCACATGCGAAACAAAAGGAGAGTAAGCATAGAATTAGTGAAAAAAAATAAAAAAATACATGATAAACAATAATGAATAATTATGATAATTTTAATAAATATCGCATTAATATAAGTTATAATTGCAATATTAATAGATGCTGTATAATATATTTTATACGGAGGGCAGCATATTCTATTTCTTTAATTTTTTTGTTTCTATTTTCTTTTTAATTGCTTCGACATTCCATTGCAGGGTCTCTACACACTTATCATGAGGATGATTGGGGAGAATGGTAGCTAGTTGACATGCACCAACTTTGATTTTAGTATTCAATCTATGTCCCAATGTTGCTAATAACTAAATGCAGGAAAGATGAATTTATCAAAAGTATTTTGATCTTTAGCATATGTATATGTGCATATTGCATCATGGGCATGTCTCGCTTTTTAGATTTGTTATAAATGTGATGTATGAAGGCCAAGTACTTCACTTTTATATAATGACAAGAATGTGGGATTGTCTTTGCAAAATTTTTGGATGTTATTACTTTACAGTGTACCATATAATCAATGGATTCATGAAAATGTTGTTACACCATGAATTTGACATAAGGATTTTAAATTGGCATGAAACTAATGATATAATAAATTAATAGCCCCAGAAGAGTTATCTATGAATTTATATTAAAAATTTTATTTGATGATTATAATTATTTAATATAGATTGTAATCATTCATTGGTGGGTATCCAGTTTAAAATTTAAAATCTTTTCCAGTAATTGCAATTGCCACAATAGGTTTTCCAACTCTCATCTGCGGAATGATCTATTATGGTAAAAAAAAATGTCATAAATATTTGCCGCTTGTTGGGGATAAAATTTCACTTCCGCTGAAGTTCATTCTGAAGCTTAGCCTAATACAACTAGTAATCACGAAAGTGTTAAGATATTGTGCCCTAGAAGTCAGAATTGGCTGACACTTGTAATATATTTTCAGAGTAAAAATTATAATTTTTAACTAATATTAATAAAATAAATTAATTTCTATCACATATGTATATTTTATGTCTGTGATATACATCCTTTAGGTTAATGTAATGATAATTCAATTTTCAAGAGTTGAAATTTAAGACATAAATAATCATTATTAACTCATAAAATGCTCCCGACCATAGGATCATCACGAAGATGGTGATTGATCTGGAAGGTTGGTGTACAATTGCTTCTCTTTAGTAGATGAGTCTTGAGTCTATGGTGTGGAGACACCGAAGCGAGAGTATAGATGCTCGTTAGAGAACGAGGGCACTGAGCGTGACCATCTCGAGTAGTCATTAGGGAGTCTACCTTCTCATCAATGACTGACTCGATGCTGCAGTAGTGTGTCTGATTTTTTGACCTGAGGTGCATCGGTAGTTTACCTTGAGGGTGTTATAGTTTGACTACATCATTATTCGATCTCCTAGCCATTCGGAACCCTGAGGTGTATGTTGGCTATAGTATGTTCATTGTAGGAACTGGATAGCATCAAGATGGAATCTATCTACCTTGGTGGTAAAGGAGCAGCCCTATGATGATCATAAGAATCAAGTCCAAAAGTCCATGGCCATGGCAAAATGAAATAATAGAAAGAGTTTCTATTTAGCCTTTCACATCGGACTTGAATCGAATAATTACATCATATGACAAAAATTAGGATTTGATGAGTTCACCTTAACCCTATTCTGATCGAAGCTCAAGATAGAAGAACTTAATCACACAAGTAGCTGCACCAAGAGATTCGTATTCAGCTCTGATGGGTTGCTACCATATTACTGCTAGGTGTCACTGGTGGATTTTGAGAGCAATTAGAATGATTTAGATGATCGATCATTCTAGCTGTTCGAATCAGAAGAGTTCTGATCTATCGAAAGGAGTTTCTATGATGTCGATAATAGAGATCATGACATATCCCATTACCATACAGAACTGAACCTAACTGAGTCACACAAAATAAGGTTTGAACTGGTGATCATCAATTGAAACTGATCAATTCAATTGATCTGAATGAAGATTCATTAGATTTTAAGAAAAATCGTGCTAGCACTCAATTGAACATAACATTCTTCTTTTGCTATCATAAATAGTTGTTCTGACTGAGTCAAAGGAGTTTGTGCTCGATCAGAGGCCTTCATTTGGTCTGATTGAAGCTTATCCAAGTCAGAAAAGGTTGTCTTATTTTGTAAGACATTACCTACTATTTTTGATCACCTGTCATTTCTCGTCCTTTGACTTTGGTCAAAAGTTGACCTTTGACTAGTCAAATATTGATCATGGATACTTTAATTTCTATCCATGTATCACGCACCTATTGGAAGGCTGGTGGGGGCTTGTCCCCCTGTCAGAACCTAGCAAGGAGGAGGGTGCACACCACCCTTGGCGTGTGCCCAAGTTGGAGGCGCCAAGGAGTTTCTGTTGGACAGAGACTCCATCTCCATTTTGGATTTTAATTAGAGTTCTCCTAAGAACCAACTTTGACTGATCTTAGGCACCATCTAAGAAGGAATCTAGGGGACTCTATTTTCATCAATCAGATTTAGATCTGATTTCATAAAGGATTATGATTGGTTGGGAAGAAGAGGAGTTGGATCACAGACAGTCTATAAATAAGACCCTGTGCCCAACTCAAATAGTATTGAAAAGGCATTACAATTCCCAACGCCCAAGGCCTCCTCTCCTCTCCTCCACGCCAAACCATCCTCTCCCTCTCCTCTCTAAGTCCAAAGGTGTTTGGGTCCTTGGTTGGTGCAATCCAGACGAGAGAAAGGCGACTGAAAGCTAGAAGGCTGCGCTGCTGCACAGGACAACTGCTGATCTTCGAAAGGAGTTTTGAAGATCCTCTAGATCAGATCCAAATTTAATTTTTGGAGACGTGATAGAGAAGAAGATGATCTCTAGATCCAACCTGAGTGGATATCGATAGAGATCACGCACTTGCATGATTAGATCCAGAACCTTCCACTGCTTACAAGATCATCAACGGATAATAGGATTATCCACTTCAAGGTAAATTAAATCTAATTTAATTTATCTAAATTTATTTTAATTATTACAATAATAAAAATTAGATCTAAAATATTTTAGAGCTAATCTAAATTAAAGAAAAAATTTTTTAAAATATATATCTCTTGATCTGATTAGATCTGAACGAACTTGGTCCAAAAAATCAGGATTTTCCTTCAACTGATATCAGAGCCAAAATTCTAAAAGTATTTAGATCTAATTTTAAATTTATTTTAATTAGAAAATAAGTAATTTTAAATCTCACATAAGATGTGATTAGATCTAAAATCAAAAAAAAAATTAAAATTAAATGATTTGGATCTAAGATTAGAAAATATGCATGACTAGTTCTAAAATAGAATAGTTCTATAGAATAGTCTTACATATTTTTAATTTAATTTAATTAAATTATATTTTAGATCTATTTATTTACTATTTTTTGATATTATAATGGTTATAATAATATCTAAAAAGTAGTAAATAAAAAATTATTTAATTTTAAACATCATATGAGATATGAACTGTCTTTGAGCCAACAAATGCTTCTATCTTTTTCTAGTTACGATCAAAACTGCAAGAAATCAGAAGACCACCAGTCAAGATTATATTTACCATTTTGAATGTTAAAACACTTGCAATTACGAGCCACACCAAATCAGCACCTCTCACAGCATTTGGTTTGCTTAGAAAGATTAAGACATCTAAATGCCAAAAAAAAAAAAAAAACACAAAAGAGCATCTTCAACAGCATATTTCCATCCAGCCGGATCTCCATATTGTGCATATGTATGCAGTATTTACATCAACAACCGACAAACACACCAGAAACCAAAAACAAAAGAACAGTGAAAACCTAAGAACGGTAGAAAAAATAAATGGAAAAGAAGGTAGAGATCATAAGATCATTCATCCCTCGGGCACGGGCTCGGGCCCGCTCTAAGAAGCCGGCGACGGCCTCACCGCCTTCACCTCCGGGGGAAGAGCCGCGCTCGTGACCGTCTGATACGTGGGCACCGCGCCCGTGTAGTAAACAGCCCGCCCCACGCTATCATACTCCACCTTGTACCCGGCCGAGTCCACGACCCCCTGCGCTGGAACCCGCGTGCCCTCGGCCGCGTACCGCCGCCGCCACCGCCGCCACCGCCGCCGCCGCCGCCGCCGCCGCCGCAGACGGTTGCCGAATCGCGTACACCGCCGCCGGATTTGGCGCCGCTGCATCGCGGTAGACGTCCGCCGGCACGACCCTCCGCAACGGCGCCACATAGTGCCCCTGCCCCGCCGCCGCGGCCGATGGGTAGACGCCCGGCGCCGACGGGATCAGGTAAACCGGCCGGTCCCCGCCAGCGACCGAGGCGTATCGTCCGGCCGCTGCCACGCTGCTCTGCTCCGGCCAGTACGCCGCCGCGGGCACCTGCGTCGTCACAGGCGGCGGGGCCTTCTCCTGAACTCGCGGGAGGTAGTACTCCGCGGGGTAGACCCTAGCTGGGGCTTCTTCGCCGCTGTTCCGCTGGATGGCCGCCTGCTGCTGCTGCTGGTTCTCCGCGATCTGGAGGCGGTGGAGATCCTGGATCTGCCTCTGGATCTCCGCCGGCGTCGTCTCCCCGCCTCGGATCCTCCTTCCCAACCAAGACCTCCCCCTGGAAATTTTCAAGAACCGGGGGCTGCTCCAGGGAAGGATCTTTGACCTTGACGGCCGGAGGCGGCACGAAGCCCTCGTCGAGGCCGAAGAGGTAATCGGGACTCGACGACGTGGCGTTGCCCGTGGTCGCGGGTGGCGGCGGAGCAGCGGCGACCGTGTCGAGGGGCGGGGAAACGGGGACGGAGTTGAGGGCATCGACGAACCACTGGCGCTCGGGCTTGGGGTCAAGAAGAGCGGCGGAGGGGGTCGGGGGTTTGATGGAGAAGAGGAAGACGCGGAGGCGGGCGGTAGGCCTGGCAGCGGAGCGGTGGAGGCGGTCGTACTCGAGCATCATATGGTCGAGGTCCTCGTCGTTGGTGACGGAGATGAGGGCGTCGAGGTTCTCGCCCGGGAGCTGGTACTTGAAGCAGAGGTCGTCGTCGATGTTGGAGAGGGAGGCGAGCTTGGAGAGGAGGGCGGGTAAGCGGATGGAGCGGTCGATGGTGAGGATCTTGGCCTCGCCACCGATGTAGGAGAGCTGGTTGTCGTGGGGGCGGGGCTGGATACGGCCGCCGTAGCTGATCATCAGCTTGACGCGGGCGGGGGCGGCGGCGAGGTCCCACCTGGAACCAGGGGTCGCCGAGGATGCCCTCGACGGTGGCGCGGGTGTCGGGATTTGTGTCGAGGAGGCGGGCGAGTAGCCACCGGAGCTCCGGCGAGGTCCATCTAGGGCACTGGTACTTGCCGCGGCGGATCTTGCGGCAGAGGTTTGTGACCAAAGATCGGCCTTGGGATGCCACAACGGAAGTACTTTCTGATGCCAATGAGGTCACCGACGGCAGTGGGATGGACGGAGGAGACTCTAAATTAAGGAAAGAGAGACGGCAACGGAAGTACTTTCTGATGCCAATGAGGTCACCGACGGCAGTGGGATGGACGGAGGAGACTCTAAATTAAGGATAGAGAGACGGAGAAAGAGAGGCCGAGGGAACGGAGAAGGGATGGAGGGCCAGAGAGAGAGAGAGAGAGAGGGAGAGAGAGGGAGCGAAGGGATGGAAGTAGCATCGGGATTTTGGCGCAAAAGCAGCGCGCCAATTTATCCCTAATTGATGACGAGCGTGGGAAAATAAAATATTAAAATATTTTAATAATATAATAATTATTAATAATTTTAATTATTAAATTTTTAGTTAAAAAAATTTATGGCTGATAATTGATCAATAATAATTTTAATAGATCCATGCATCATAATTTTTTCGATCAAAATAAAAAAAATAATTATCAATTCTTTGCATAGCATCTAAAATAATATTAATATATTTTTTATGATAAATAATTAATTATAATTTGATTGGTAAGAAATATAATTTTTTCCTAATCAAATTATATTTAGTTGAAAATATATTTTTTTCTTATAATACGAGAAGGACCAGAGAAGATAAAGAAGATAAAGATGAGAGGAAAGATGAAAGAGAGGAGAGAGAGGAACAACATTGGCCCGACTACTAAAAAGAGGAAGAAAGAGATAGAAGATGAAAAAGGAGTCCAGAAGATGAAAGCTAATCTTTGGACGAGGTAAGATCAGTTAAGATGATTGATAGCAACGAACGACGATCGAAGCAGCAGCTAGGGCAAGAGGATTTTACTATTAGGGACGAACTTAAGGAAAAGGAAAAGAATAACAGTGCACGAGGCTGAGTCAAAGAGAGAAAAATATTTTTCACATGCGAAACAAAAGGAGAGTAAGCATAGAATTAGTGAAAAAAAATAAAAAAATACATGGATAAACAATAATGAATAAATTATGATAATTTTTAATAAATATCGCATAAATATAAGTTATAATGGCAATTATTAATAGATGCTGTATAAATATATTTTATACGGAGGGCAGCATATTCTATTTCCTTTAATTTTTTTGTTTCTATTTTCTTTTTAATTGCTTGACCATTCCATTGCAGGGTCTCTACACACTTATCATGAGGATGATTGGGGAGAATGGTAGCTAGTTGACATGCACCAACTTTGATTTTAGTATTCAATCTATGTCCCAAGTTGCTAATAACTAAATGCAGGAAAGATGATTTATCAAATGTATTTTGATCTTTAGCATATGTATATGTGCATATTGCATCATGGGCATGGTCTCGCTTTTAGATTTTGTTATAAATGTGATGTATGAAGGCCAAGTACTTCACTTTTATATAATGACAAGAATGTGGATTGTCTTTGCAAAATTTTTGGATGTTATTACTTTACATGTACCATATAATCAATGGATTCATGAAAATGTTGTTACACCATGAATTTGACATAAGGATTTTAATTGGCATGAAACTAATGATATAATAAATTAATAGCCCCAGAAGAGTTATCTATGAATTATAATTAAAAATTTTTATTTGATGATTATAATTATTTAATATAGATTGTAATCATTCATTGGTGGGGTCATCCAGTTTAAAATTTAAAATCTTTTCCAGTAATTGCAATTGCCACAATAGGTTTTCCAACTCTCATCTGCTGAATGATCTATTATGGTAAAAAAAAATGTCATAAATATTTGCCGCTTGTTGGGGATAAATTTCACTTCCGCTGAAGTTCATTCTGAAGCTTAGCCTAATACAACTAGTAATCACGAAAGTGTTAGATATTGTGCCCTAGAAGCCAGAATTGGCTGACACTTGTAATACACTTTTCTAGGGGCAAAATTATAATTTTGACTAATAATTAATAAAATGGGTTATTTTCTATCACATATGTGTATTTAGTGTCTGTGATACATCCTTTGAGTTAATGGTAATGATAATTCATATTTTCAAGAGTTGAAAATTTAAGACATGAATAATCATTATTAACTCATAAACATGCTCCCGACCATAGGATCATCACGAGGATGGTGATTGATCCGGAAGGTTGGTGTACAATCGCTTCTCTTTAGTAGATGAGTCTTGAGTCTACGGTGTGGAGACACCGGAGCGAGAGTACAGGTACTCGTTAGAGAACGAGGGCACTGAGCGTGACCACCTCGAGTAGTCATTAGGGAGTCTACCTTCTCGTCAATGACTGACTCGATGCTGCAGTAGTGTGTCTGGTTCTTTGACCTGAGATGCATCGGCAGTTCACCTTGAGGGTGTTATAGTTTGACTACACCATTACTCGGTCTCCTAGCCATATGGAACCCTGAGGTGTATGTTGGCTATAGCATGTTCATTGTAGGAACTGGATTGCATCAAGATGGAATCTATCTACCTCGGTGGTAGAGGAGCAGCCCTATGATGATCATGAGAATCAAGTCCAGAAGCCCATGGCCATGGCAGAGTGAAATAATAGAAAGAGTTTCTATTTAGATTTTCACATTGGACTCGAATCGAATGATTACATCATATGACAGAGACTAGGGTTTGACGAGTTTCACCTTAACCCTAATCTGATCGGGGCTCAAGATAGAAGAACTTAATCACACAGGTAGCTGCACCAAGAGGTTCGCATTCAGCTCTGATGGGTTGCCACCATATACTGCTAGGTGTCACTGGTGGATTTTGGGAGCAATTAGAATGATTTAGATGATCGATCATTCTAGCTGTTCGAATCAGAAGAGTTCTGATCCATCGAAAGGAGTTTCGATGATGTCGATGATAGAGATCATGACATATCCCATTACCATACAGAACTGAACCTAACTGGGTCACACAAACAAGGGTTTGAATCTGGTGATCATCAATTGAACTGATCTAGTTCAATTGATCTGAATGAGATTCAATTAGGTTCAAGGAAAATCGTGCTAGCACTCGATTGAACCTAACGTTCTTCTTTTACTATCATAAATAAGTTGTCCTGACTGAGCCAAAGGAGTTTGTGCTCAATCAGAGGCCTTCATATGGTCTGACTGGAGGTTGTCCAAGTCAGAAAAGGTTGTCTTATTTTGTAAGACATTACCTGCCATTTTTGGTCACCTGCCATTTCTTGTTCTTTGACTTTGGTCAAAAGTCTACCTTTGACTGGTCAAATGTTGACCATTGACACTTTGACTTTTGACCACATGTCATGCACCTATTGGAGAGCTGGTGGGGGCCTGTCCCCCTGCCAGAACCTGGCAAGGAGGAGGGCGCACGCCACCCTTGGCGTGTGCCCAAGTTGGAGGCGCCTAGGAGTCCTTGTTGGACAAGGACTCCATCTCCCTTTTGGATTCCAATTAGAGTTCTACTAAGAATCCAACTTTGACTGGTCTTAGGCACCCTCTAAGGAGGAATCCAGGGGACTCTATTCCCACCAATCAGATTTAGATCTGATTTCACAAAGGGTTGTGATTGGTTGGGAAGGAAGAGGAGTTGGATCACAGACTTAGTCTATAAATAAGACCCTGCGCCCAACTCAAAATAGTATTGAAAAGCAATTACAATTCCCACGCCCCAAGGCTGCCTCTCCCCTCCTTCCTCCATGCCAAACCATCTTCTCCCTCTCCTCTCCACGTCCAAAAGGAGTTTTGGACCTTGGTTGGTGCGATTCCAGATCAAGAGAAAGGCGATCAAAAGCAAGAAGGCTGCGCTGCTGCAAAGGACGACTGCTGATCTTCAAAAGGAGTTTTGAAGATCCTCCAGATCAGATCCAGATCTAATTTTTGGAGATGTGATAGAGAAGAAGAGGATCTCCTAGATCCAACCCTGAGTGGATACCGGTAGAGGCCAGGCGCTTGCGTGGCTAGATCCAGAACCTTCCGCTGCAATACAGGATCATCAACAGGGTAATAGGATTACCCAAATCAGGTAAATTAAATTTGATTTAATTTATCTTATTTTATTTTATTTATTAAAATAATAAGAATCAGATCTAAAATATCAAGATCTGATTAGATCAAGAGAAAAATTTTTGAAATATATCTCTTGATCTGATCAGATCTGAACGAACCTGGACCGGGAAATCAGGATTTCCCTTCAACTGGTATCAGAGCCATGGTTCTAAAATTATTTAGATCTGATTTTAAATTTATTTTAATTAGAAAATAAAGTGATTTTAGATGTCACATGAGATGTGATCAGATCTGAAATCAAAAAAAATTAAAATTAAATGATTTGGATCTAAGATTAGAAGATATGCATGACTAGTTCTAGAATAGAATAGTTCTATAGAATAGTTCTTGCATGTTTTTTGATTTAATCTGATTAAATCATATTTTAGATCTATTTATTTACTATTTTTTGATATTATAATGTTATAATAACATCTAAAAAATAGCAAATAAAAATTATTTAATTTTAAATATCATATGAGATATGATTGATGCATGTCTAGACTAGTTGTAGAATAGTTCTACATAATTGTCTAGATTAGAATTTATTTTGATTAGATCAATTTAAATCTAATTTTTTAGATTATTATGAGATAATTTAGATCTGAAAATATGCATGATTTCGATACATGAGATGTATGCAAAATATGCCATGATTAGATCTAATTTGTATATGAGATATATGATATAGATCTAAAACTGTTTTGTAGTATTTACATGTTCCTGATTAAGGCGTTCCTCTTGGCCGTCCGGTCATAAGAACGAATGAAGGGTTTAAAGGCCCTCTCCTTCCCATTCGATGGGGTGTTCTTATGATGTGTAGGGGTGCTGCGTGTTCGTCCTTAATCAGAAACCCAAAACTTACTTTCTGCAAAACCCTAGATCCTGAAACCCTAGGATTTATTGTGCATATTTTGTTTATGAACCCTACTTAATTAAGAATTAAGTTTATGGAATATTAATTAGGTCTAAAATTGAGAATTTTAGATCTAAGACATATTCATAATACTGGGTTCGGGCTTGGGTAGCTCAATTAGGTCTAAGCGGTTGATCAAACCGAATCAAGAGTTGGTTAGATGGGATCAACAATGCTTAAATTGACCAGCCTAATAGGATTAAGTCTGGGTCAAGATCGAGTCACGATCAAGCAAGACCTAATTAGGCTCAGAGGTTTGAGTCTGGATTGTAGGCTAACCCAATTGGTTCTGACTCAACAATTTGGTGTCTAAGGTAAGTTTGGCACATACGACCGACTGGTTTTTAATTGGAAGCTACTCGACCTGAATGCATTCTTGTACGAGTTAATGGCATATTCCTTCCACCGGATCTCACTTACCTGGCCATATCTGTTGACACAGTTCTGATCTGAGGTGGTCAATAATCCGAGCTAACCCATGCCACTAGGTTAGTCATAATTGTTATGACTAATGCCAAGTCTAGTTTAATGAGACCTGAATCAATTCTCCCTAAGAAAAGATTAAGTCTGAGGTCTTCCACCATTGTAGATGTGCGGGCCCTTCCCGGGGTTGATTGTTCTCGGCTGGATACAGTGGCTCAGTTGCACCGGGAAGATGCAACCATGTCTATTAGGCATTGGATGCTATGGGCTGGAGGATGAGTTGGGCTCAATATTTGGATACGGTGAGAGACTCAATTAGGAACCCAGTCTATGCAAATGGTGGGTCTGACTTAACTAAGGAGTGGATCAATATTTCGGATACGGTGAGATTCATGAATTAGAGACCAAGTTTGGGTGCACCATGATTAGAGAATCATTGAACAAGAGTTGTTCACTCATTGGCTAACCCATCACCAATAACTGTTAGGTGAGGTGATGAGTCAGTTGGTGAGACCGCACCACCCACTAGAAATCATTAATCATGGAGATTTTTCGCATCTCTACAGAGGGAGTGTAGGGATCCGAGAAAATAGTGGGAGCTAATTTGTTTAAAAATAAAATCCCTAAATAAATTGGTCAAGTCAAAATTACAGTATCTAACTAGAATCTTTGACTCTCTACAGGAAAATGTCTGCGTCCAACCCATTGGCACGTATCCTGGACACACATAGACTGACTGGACCCAATTATAAAGATTGGCTCAGGAACTACAAAATTAGTTTTGGGTTCAGAGAAGTTAACCCATGTTTTGGACCAGGACCCTCCCACCTTACCAGCCTCGTCCATCCACTGAACAGAGAGCGTCTCTGGAAAAATGGATTAGACGAAGATAATAAGGCCAGATATTACATGTTGGGCTCGATGTCTGATGAGCTCCAGCGCCAACATGAAGATATCGGGACTGCTCGCCAAATGTTGGCTCACCTGCAGGAGATGTTTGGTGAACAGAGTCGCGCAGCCAAATATCAAGTCACGAAATGACTTTTTAAGGCTAAGATGCGTGATGGGCAGTCAGTCCAAGATCACTGTCTGATGACAATGATCAAGGACATGGAAGAGCTTGAGAAGCTCGGTGTGAAGTTGGACTTGGATCTGCAGAACGATATTATTCTGCAATCCTTGACTGATGCATATGGGCAATTCATCATGAATTACCACATGCATAAACTTCAAAATTCCTTGGCCGAATTAATGAATATGCTGGTTACCGCTGAGCTTTCTATGAAAGGTTCTAAAGGCTCAGTTCTTGCTATGGAACGGACTTCTTCCAAAAGAAAGTCTTATGGAAAGAAAAAGAAGTCTGTGAAAAAGCAAAAGGTGGAAGGATCAAAGAAGAAGAAGGCAGAAGCCGAAGAAGAAGGCCGATGGTCAAAGGAAAGTGTTTCCATTGCAACAGCGACGGCCATTGGAAGCGGAACTGCCCTACTTACCTGGCCACCCTGAAGAACAAGAAGGAAGGTCCTTCTGGAGGTATGCTCGTTATTGAGTCTAACCTTACGGTTTCTTCTGCATCCAGTTGGGTGCTTGACTCTGGTTCTAGTGCTCATCTGTGCACTTCCATGCAGGGTCTTGAGGATAGCAGGAGGCTGAGGGATGGAGACATGATCCTACGCGTCGGTAATGGAGCAAGAGTTGCTGCAGTAGCCGTGGGAACATACCCTCTTCGATTACCATCTGGTTTAGACTTAGTTTTGAAAGACTGTTATTATGTGCCTGCAGCTAGCAGGAATTTGATTTCTGTTTCATGCTTAGCACAAGAAGGTTATGTGATTCACCTTCTTTAAGGACCATTGTAACATTCTTTATGAAAGAAATAAAATTGCAAATGGTTTCCTTATTAATGGTCTTTATCAGCTACATATTGATGTACCTATTTCTAACTATCGAGCAAAACGTGAATGCCAAACGACCTAGGGATAGTCCAAACGACAGATATCTATGGCACCTGAGATTAGGTCATATAGCAGAAGATAGGATTCAACAAATTGGAGAAAAATGGGCTATTGAGTCCATTGACTTTTCGAGTCATATCCAACTTGTGAATCTTGTCTTCAAGGCAAAATGACTAAACTCCCTTTTGTTGGACATGGGGAGAGGGCCACAGATCTCCTTGCCCTAGTACATACTGATGTGTGCGGCCCATTTGATGTGCCGGCTAGAGGCAATTTTGTCTACTTCATTACCTTTACCGATGATCTGTCTAGGTATGGGTATGTGTATCTTATGAGACACAAGTCTGAAGCTTTTGAAAAGTTCAAAGAATTCAGACATGAAGTAGAAAAACAAACTGGAAAAACCCATTAAGGTTCTTCGATCAGATCGAGGAGGTGAATACCTTAGCCGGGAATTCCTAGACTATCTTAAGGAAAATGGCATAGTCTCTCAATGGACTCCACCAGGAACACCTCAACTCAACGGGGTTTCAGAATGGAGAAATCGGACTCTATTGGATATGGTTCGATCCATGATGAGCTTCACAGACCTCCCTGATTTTCTTTGGGGACACTCATTGTTAACTTCAATCTATCTACTGAATAGGGTTCCCTCTAAAACCGTTCCTACCACACCGTATGAGATATGGCACGGTAAGAAACCAAGTCTGAGTCATCTCAGAATTTGGGGTTGTCCGGCTCATGTCAAAAGACAACAAGCGGACAAGTTAGAGTTTAGGTCCTTTCAGAGCTCGATTCATAGGATATCCTAAAGAGTCATTAGGATACTATTTCTACATTCCAGAAGACCACAATGTGATTGTGAGTCGACATGCCATCTTTCTTGAAAAATAGTTTATTCAAGATAGTGGCATTGGAAAAGCAGATTCAAGCTTGATGAGAAAGTCTCACAAGTAGAACGAGCTAAGGACCAAGTGGAACCAAATCAGGTTGAGCCAATAAGAACACTACCTCCTCCACCTCGTAGATCGGAAAGAGTTTTTCCCATCCCCCTGAAAGATACTTAGGTATTATTTCAGAGGATGTAGAGGAAATGTTCCTCATAGGTAATGGTGCTCATGGTGATGATCCCAAAACCTACAACGAGGCGATATCAGATATCGACTCCGAGAAATGGCTAGAGGCAATGCAGTCAGAAATTGACTCGATGCACTCAAACCAAGTCTGGACCTTGGTAGATCCACCAGAAGGTATAGTACCTATTGGGTGTAAATGGATCTTCAAGAGAAAGATTGGTGCAGATGGGAATGTGGAGACATTCAAGGCTAGACTAGTGGCAAAAGGTTATAGTCAACGCGAAGGCATTGACTATCAGGATACCTTTTCCTCAGTAGCTATGCTAAAATCCATCCGCACATTGCTTGCCGTTGCAGCCTATTTCGATTATGAAATATGGCAAATGGACGTGAAAACGGCATTCCTTAAATGGATATCTTGAGGAAGATATCTATATGGAACAGCCGCTAGGTTTCACATCCAGTGATACTGATCACAAGGTTTGCAAGCTGCAAAGGTCCATATATGGACTTAAGCAAGCATCTCGGAGCTGGAACACTCATTTCAATGATGTGATCAAAAAGTTTGGTTTCATCAAAAATGAAGAGGAACCATGTGTTTTCAAAAGGGTCAGTGGGAGCGCTGTTGTCTTCCTCGTATTGTACGTGGATGACATCCTCCTTATTGGGAATGATATTCCCATGTTGACATCAGTCAAGATGTGGTTGTCCAAGGAATTCTCCATGAAAGACCTAGGTGAAGCATCCTTTATTCTAGGAATTAAGGTCTATAGGGATAGACCGAATAGGATGCTAGGACTTTCACAGAAGATGTACATAGGAAAGTACTAAAGAGGTTTAGTATGGAAAACTCTAAGAGGGGATTAATACCCTTCAGACATGGTATTCATCTTTCCAAGAAGATGTGCCCTAGCACACCTGAGGAAATAGAACGCATGAGCAAGATCCCTTATGCTTCTGCAATAGGGAGCCTCATGTATGCCATGCTATGTACACGACCTGATATAGCCCATGCTGTGAGTGTCACAAGCAGATATCAGTCAAATCCAGGTGAAGAACACTGGACTTCTGTGAAATGTATCCTTAAGTACTTGAGAAGAACTAAGGATATGATGTTGGTCTTTGGTAACGGAGAACTCCAAGTCCAGGGATACACAGACTCGGATTTCATGTCTGATATAGATGATCGAAAGTCGACATCTGGGAGTCTGTTTGTGTGCAATGGTGGTGCTGTCAGCTGAAAGAGTTTCAAGCAAACGGTGATAGCAGATTCCACCATGGAAGCAGAATATATCGCTGCATCAGAGGCTGTGAAGGAAGCATTCTGGTATAAGAAGTTTGCTGCAGAAATTGAGTAATGCCATCAGATGCCATTCCTCTATACTGCGACAATAATGGTGCCATAGCCCTTGCTAAGGAGCCAAGGTCTCACCAAGAAATCCAAGCACATTGAACGGCGATATCACCTCATCCGTGATTACCTCGAGAAGGGTTATGTCGAGGTCAAGAGAGTCAACTCCAGCAGATAATGTGGCAGACCCACTTACAAAGCCGTTGGACCAGCAGAAGATCGAAGCCCACCTTGAGAAGATGGGACTTAGACTTGTAGCCAATTGGCTTTAGGACAAGTGGGAAGATTGTTAGATATATGTGCCCTAGAAGCCAGAATTGGCTGACACTTGTAATACACTTCTAGGGGCAAAATTATAATTTTGACTAATATCAATAAAATGGGTTATTTTCTATCACATATGTGTATTTAGTGTCTGTGATACATCCTTTGAGTTAATGGTAATGATAATTCATATTTTCAAGAGTTGAAAATTTAAGACATGAATAATCATTATTAACTCATAAAATGCTTCCGACCATAGGATCATCACGAGGATGGTGATTGATCCGAAAGGTTGGTGTACAATCGCTTCTCTTTAGTAGATGAGTCTTGAGTCTATGGTGTGGAGACATTGGAGCGAGAGTACAGGTACTCGTTAGAGAACGAGGGCACTGAGCGTGACCACCTCGAGTAGTCATTAGGGAGTCTACCTTCTCGTCAATGACTGACTCGATGCTGCAGTAGTGTGTCTGGTTCTTTGACCTGAGGTGCATCGGCAGTTCACCTTGAGGGTGTTATAGTTTGACTACACCATTACTCGGTCTCCTAGCCATATGGAAACCCTGAGGTGTATGTTGGCTATAGCATGTTCATTGTAGGAACTGGATTGCATCAAGATGGAATCTATCTACCTCGGTGGTAGAGGAGCAGCCCTATGATGATCATGAGAATCAAGTCCAGAAGTCCATGGCCATGGCAGAGTGAAATAATAGAAAGAGTTTCTATTTAGTTTTCACATCGGACTTGAATCGAATGATTACATCATATGACAGAAACTAGGGTTTGACGAGTTCACCTTAACCCTAATCTGATCGGGGCTCAAGATAGAAGAACTTAATCACACAGGTAGCTGCACCAAGAGGTTCGCATTCAGCTCTGATGGGTTGCCACCATATACTGCTAGGTGTCACTGGTGGATTTTGGGAGCAATTAGAATGATTTAGATGATCGATCATTCTAGCTGTTCGAATCAGAAGAGTTCTGATCCATCGAAAGGAGTTTCGATGATGTCGATGATAGAGATCATGACATATCCCATTACCATACAGAACTGAACCTAACTGGGTCACACAAATAAGGGTTTGAATCTGGTGATCATCAATTGAACTGATCTAGTTCAATTGATCTGAATGAGATTCAATTAGGTTCAAGAAAATCGTGCTAGCACTCGATTGAACCTAACGTTCTTCTTTTACTATCATAAATAGTTGTCCTAACTGAGCCAAAGAAGTTTGTGCTCGATCAGAGGCCTTCATTTGGTCTGACTGGAGCTTGTCCAAGTCAGAAAATATTGTCTTATTTTGTAAGATGCCATTTTTGGTCACCTGCCATTTCTCGTTCTTTGACTTTGGTCAAAAGTTGATCTTTGACTGGTTAAATGTTGACCATAGACACTTTGACTTCTGTCCATGTGTCACGCATCTATTGGAGGGCTGGTGGGGGCTTGTCCTCCTGTCAGAACCTGGCAAGGAGGAGGGCGCATGCCACCCTTGGCGTGTGCCCAAGTTGGAGGCGCCAAGGAGTCCCTGTTGGATAGAAACTCTATCTCCTTTTTGGATTTCAATTAGAGTTCTCCTAAGAACCAACTTTGACTGGTCTTAGGCGCCATCTAAGAAGGAATCCATGGGACTCTATTTCTATCAATCAGATTTAGATCTGATTTCACAAAGGATTATGATTGATTGGGAAGAAGAGGAGTTGGATCACAGACAGTCCATAAATAAGATCCTGCGCCCAACTCAAATAGTATTGAAAAGGCATTACAATTACCAACGCCTAAGGCCTCCTCTCCTCTCCTCCTCCAAGCCAAACCATCCTCTCCCTCTCCTCTCCATGCCCAAAGGTGTTTGGGTCCTTGGTTGGTGCAATCGAGATGAGAGAAAGGCGACTGAAAGCTAGAAGGCTGCGCTGCTACATAGGACAACTGCTGATCTTCGAAAGTAGTTTTGAAGATCCTCCAGATCAGATCCAGATCTGATTTTTGGAGACGTAATAGAGAAGAAGAGGATCACCAGATCCAACCCGAGTGGATACCGATAGAGGCCAAGCACTTGCATGGCTAGATCGAGAACCTTTCGCTGCTTATAGGACCATCAATGGGTAATAGGATTACCCACTTCAAGATAATTTAAATTTGATTTAATTTATCTAAATTTATTTTAATTATTAAAATAATAAGAATCAGATCTGAAATATCTTAGATTTGATCTAGATTAAAGAGAAAAAATTTTAAAATATATCTCTTGATCTGATCTGATCTGAACGAACTTGATCCAAAAAATCAGGATTTTCCTTCAGGAAGAGCTTCAATCAAAAATTTTCTTTCTAGCAGTCGGACTCATTCAGTGGCCGAACTATCCAGCGGCCAAATCCAATCGAACTTCTCGACGGTCGAGCTCCAGTCGAATATCTTCAATCGACCAAACTTCTCAACAGTCGAGCCCCAGTCGAACCTCTTCAGTCGGTCGAACTTATCAGCGATCGAACTTCTTCCGAACTCCTCCAGCAATCGAGCTTCTACGGGAGCCAAACTCCTTTCAAATTCCTCCAGCAGTCGGACTTCTATGAAAGTCGAACTTCTTTCGAACTATTCCTTCAAATGAATTCTTACGGATGATCCCACTACTGAACGGTTATGATTATCATTTAACAGGATAATTATGATTAGCATTTATTAGGATAATAATGATTGTCATTTATCAGAATGGTTACGACGGTCATTTATCAGGATAGTTACAACAAGCTCTGTCTATAAAAAGAGATCCTCCAGATATATTTTTTCGAAGCTTTCTTCGTCTTTCCGAAACTCTGTCGAACTCTTCTCTGAGCACTCCATTTCTATTGGCCAGAAGAGCTAACTTAACCATCAGAGGATCCTACCAGAGCCACCACCATCGACTCTGAACGGAACTTTATTTTGTAGGTCACCAGTGGCGACCTCATCTTTTTCGACTCCAGTTCGATCCGACATCAACCAGATTCTGCACCAATAGAATTGGTGCCAGAGGGAGGGCCCTCTATTCTTGAAGTTTCCTTGATCTTAAAGGATTACTCAGCAACGATCTGGAGTTCTTCTCAAAAAAAAAATATCTCTGAGGAAAGCTTCGACCTGGCGATCAACGGCCTCTACAGCCAGATCCCATCTAGATACATTAGTTTCCACTTCAACTCTGATAACTCAAAGCTCCACCTATAGCCATAGTGGATGCGGAGCAATTCAACCTGCTGGTCCAGCAGGTTCGCAGTCTCACGGAGGCGATACAAATCATACATCGACAAGCTTCGGTGCCAATTCAATTGGAGCAGGCTCTTTCGGAGCTCCATAATCTGATTGGAGGATGGCCGATTCGGACTAGCCGTCCGATGACCTCTGACAAGGAGAAACAGAGGGTGGAGAGCCATTGCTCAGATCATGATTTAACTTCGGAGAAAGCTTTGCTCCCATCTCATCAAAAAACTCTAGAGATCAATAATTGTAAAGATCTCCTGAATCAAAGACTCTAGAAAATGAGCCGATGAATTGAAGAACTCTGCCATATTGCTCCGGCTCCCCATGACGACATCTGCACTGATCCTCCTTTCTCTCTCTGAATTATGCAAGAGCCTACTCTACCAAACTTCAAGCTTTCCCAACTTGAAAGCTACGATAGAACTTCTGATTCGGTCGATCACCTTGAGGCCTTCCGAACCATGATGCTGCTCCATGGCGCATCAGATGCCATCTTATGCTGAGCTTTTCCATCTACCTTAAAGGAAGCAGTAAGAAATTGATATTCAGCATTGAAGTCAGGTACGATCTTCTCATTTGATCAGATGAGCCATTCGTTTATGGCTCACTTCATCAGCAGTCGACGTCCCCAACGAGGTTTAGATTTTTTGATGAATATTAAGCAGAAGGAGGGAGAATCTATTCAAACTTATGTCATCCAATTTAATGCTGCTGCATTGAAGGTCCAAAACCTGGACTAATCTGTTGCGATGACCGCACTCAAGGATGACCTTCAGAAGAATGATTTGCTGTTCTCCCTGAAGAAGAATGATTTACTGTTCTCCCTAGAGAAGAAGTACCCTAGGAACTTTGCCACTCTGCTAGCTCAGACTGAGGGATATGCTTGTGCAGAAGAAGCCTTCAAGTTGAATGATGAAGAAGCCGTAGGAGAACAGTGGGTGGACGAGTCTAATAGACCCGTTGCTGAAGGAGGGTCGAATGAAGTTCGACCGTGCTTAAGGACTCGCCTCGAGCGCAAGCGAGACCGAACTCCTCTTCGAGCTCATCATCAAAGAAGCCCCGATAGAAGGGTGCGAAGAAGTTCTTCCTCTAAAAGATTTCATAACTACGCCCTCCTTAACACTCCTGAAACTCAAGTTCTGATGGAAATTAAGAGTCAGTACCAAGATCAAAAGAATTACGGTCTCTTCCAAATAAATGCAATCGAAGCAAACACTGCCTCTACCATCGTGACCATGGCCATGATACTGAGGAATGCATTCAGCTCGGAGACAAAATCAAGGAGCTCATCAGGAGGGGCCGGTTGGGTCAATTCCTCTAACGTTAGCCTGAAGCAGGAGAAGATCGGCCAAGGATGCTGCCATAGCCAAAACCACCCATGATGGGGGAACAACAAGGAGGTTGGCTCTGAGATAAAATCGAGGAGCTCATCAGGAGGGGTGGGATGGGTCAATTCCTTTGACGTCAGTCTGAAGCAGAAAAAGATAGGCCAAGGGCGCTGCCATAGCCAGAACCACCCATGATGGGGGAACAATAAGGAGGTCGGCTCCAAGATGAAATCAAGGAGCTCATCAGGAGGGGTCGGTTGGGTCAATTCCTCCGACGTCAATCTAAAGCAGGAGAAGATCGGCCAAGGTTGCTGTCGTAGTCAGAACCATCCATAATAGGCAAATAATAAGGAGGTCGGCCACCTCCCGACGTCATCAACACTGCCTCTTGGAGGGGCTCGGTACCTCAGCGAGCCATCATCTCTCAACCTCAAAGCCAAGAGAAGCTTGCTCCAAATTGAGAAGGCCAGCATGAAATAAAGGAGATTGTTCGGTCTGAAACTTATCGCCTGAAGGAACTCGAAGGAACAATGCTCCTATGATCCTGAAACACAAAGAATTCGGGAATATGCTACCAATAATTTCTCTTCAATAAAATTCTTTCTTTTCAATATTATTATTTTTTGGTGCAAAAGCTATATGATGATAGAGAAGAAGCAATCAATAGTGGCCGTGTTAGGAATAGGAGGAGAACCTCATCCTAACATGAGTAGGTCGAAGTCCTTCAACCTCGGCTAGAGATAAGATTTCTTTCGAGCGTCCGAGTCAACCTCGACTAGAGATAAGATCTCTCCCAAGTGTTCGAGTCAGCCTCGACTAGAGATAAGATCTCTTTCGAGCATCGGAGTCAACTTCGACTGGAGATAAGATCTTTTCCGAGCTTCTATGCCAATAGAAGATAAGATCTCCTTCAACCTTGGCTAGAGATAAGATCTCTTCCGAGCATCTGAGTCAACCTTGATTAGAGATAGGATCTCTTCCGAGCGTCGGAGTCAACCTCGGCTGGAGACAAGATCTCTTTCGAGCTTTCACTTCAACATCAATCTCGGTAGGAGATAAGATTTTTTCTAAGCTTCAATCTCAATGGATGCAGAGGCCCTAACAACGGTCCTTATGTGCTCCCACAGCCCATTAGAAATAAGAGGAGAATCTCATCTTAATGTGAGCAAAGTCGAAAATCTCATTCATTTTAGACGAGATGGGGGGAGAGACCCTGACAACGTCCCTTATGTGCCCCCACAGCCCATCACGAATAAGAGGAGAACCTCGTTCTAACTGAGCAAAGTTGAAGGCCTCGTTCATTTTAGATGAGATAGGGAGAGAGGCCCTAACAATGGCTTATGTGTCCCCACAATCCATTAGGAATAGGAGGAGAACCTCATCTTAACGTGAGCAAAGTCGAAGGCCTCATTCATTTTAGATGAGATGGAGGAAGAGGCCCTAATAATGATCCTTATGTGCCCTCACAGTCCGTTAAAAATAGGAGGAAAACCTCGTCCTAACGTGAGTAAAGTTGAAGACCTCGATTATTTTAGATGGGATGAGAGAAAAGGCCCGAAGATGGCCCCATTATGCTCGATAACAATAGGAGATAAGATTTCTCCCGAGCTTCAACTATAACTTCAACCTCGGTTGGAGACAAGATATCTCTCGAGCTTCAACTACACCTTCAATCTTGACTGGAGACAAGGTGTAGAGCCTTGAAGAGGACTTTGGCAGTCACCCTTTTTGTACTCCCTTCCTTTGAGTTTCGAACTCGAGAGTGGAGGGACTATTGTTGGAGATAAATTCTACTTCAATCGAAGTCCAATCTGAAGCTTAGTCTAATGCAACTGGTAATCACAGAAAAGCTTCAATCAAAAATTTTCTTTCTAGCAGTCGGATTCATTCAGTGGTCAAACTATCCAACGACCAAATCCAACCAAACTTCTCAATGGACAAGCCTCAGCCAAACCTCTTCAGTCGGTCAAACTTCTAAGTGGCCGAGCCCCAGCCGAACCTCTTCAGTCGGCCGAACTTCTTAGCGGCCGAACTTCTTTCGGACTCCTCCAGCAATCAAGTATCTACGAAAGCCAAACTTCTTTCAGATTCCTCCAGCAGTCAGACTTCTATGGAAGCTAAACTCCTTTCAGACTGTTCCTTCAAATGAATTCTAATGAACGATCCCACTACTGAATGATTATGATTATCATTTATCAAGATAATTATAATTAGCATTTATCAAGACAATCACGATTGTTATTTATCAGGATGGTTACGACGGTCATTTATCAAGGCAGTTACAACAAGCTCCATCTATAAAAAGGGACCCTCCAGATATGTTTTTCGAAGCTTTCTTCTCCTTTCTGAAATTCTGTCGAACTCCTCTCCAAGCACTCCATTTTTGTTGGTCAAAAGAGCTAACTTGACTGTCCGAGGGTCCTACCGGAGCCACCACCACCGACTCCAGATGGAACTCTATTTGATAGGTCACCGACGGCGACCTCATCTTTTTCGACTCCAGTTTGATTCGACGTCAATCAGATTCTGCACCAATACCGCTAAAAGTCCTAACTTTTCTAGCAAATATAATTGCCATAATAGATTTTCCAACCCTCATCTATTGAATGATCTATTACGGTAAAAAAAAGTGCCATAAATATTTGCCACTAAAAATCCTAACTTTTCGACGATTGTAATTGGCTCAATAGATTTTCCAACCCTCATCTACCAAATATTCTGTTATGGCAAAAATAAATGCCATAAACATTTACCATCAAAAGTCCTAACCTTTTCCAATAATTAAAAGATCTTTATCGACACTGCCATTAATAGTTGGTAAAATCTTTTCCGACACTGCCTTTGGTGGCATAATGTCTTTTGCCAGTAAATCCTTTACCAACGATTATAATCACCGCTAAAGATAAAAAAATATCATCAAAACCTATTTCTATTGTAGCAAGTCAATTTATATATTTATCGATAAAAAATAGACATTAATGATAATTATTTTTATTTGCCAATAAATTTTGATATCTTAAATTATTTTTATGGCAATTAGGCTTTTGCCTCTAATTAATCATCTTTAAAAATGAGTTTTATTGTAGTATGAAAAAAACTTGCAACGATGATCTCTATGATATTTTTAGAATGCTATCAAAATTTTACTTCAATCAGATATAATTATGATAGTTAATTTAGCATGAAATGATTTAGATTGTTAATTAAAATATGAGTGATCAAGAGGTCAAACAACATCTAATTATAAGATAATTTATTGATAAAAGATCTTTACTAATATTTGAATTATCTATATGGTAGTGATCATAAAATCTAAACTCCGTGTATATGAATCATCCATATTATATATATTTTACAACAACATAAGTATAATTGCTTAAAAATCTTAAGAATGTAAGAGACGTGTAGTTTTAGATAGTTTATATACATGTGATTTGCATTTTACGATCACCATCATAAAAATGATCAAACTATTAGCAAAGATCATTTATCTTAAAAAATAATCTAATAATCACACGTTAATTGATATTTTAATCACTCATTTTTCATTTAATGATTCAAATCATCATCTCATACTAAATTGACTATTATAATTATATTCGATTGAAGTAAAATTTTGCTAGTGTGCTAGAAATATCATAGAGATCATCAATGCAAATTTTTGAACTGATCAGTGGTTTCTATCTATTAGATCATCATGCGATCATTTATGACCGTCGAAATTATTTTTTATCGATCTGCATAGCTAGTGCAACCTGATTGAGGGGATATTTTGTGACAGTGCTTTCATGATAATTACTTAAATAATGAACGGTGAAGATGGACGTTAAAATTCAAAATCGCATGTAATATTCAAAAAAAAGAATTAAATTTTAAAATAATACTAATTCTTTCAAAAATAGAAAAAAATTAATTTGCTTGCATAGTATTTAACAGCGAATGCGCTTGCACCCATAACCCCATCGCATTAGTAAAATACGATAATTTGTTTTTCTTTTTTTGGTTTTCAAAATAGTCCATATTTTTTAAAAAAAAAATTAGTTATTTGCGATGAATTATTAGAGATGAAAATAATAAGTTGGTAAAAATTAGTTATTTATGATAAATAATTATTTTCATCATAAATAATAAACTATTAGCGATGAAATATTATTTTCATTGTAAATAATTTATTTTATTATTTTTTGGAGAGGAAAAAATTTAGTAAAATATTTGGCAAGAATTTTTAGTGATGAAATTATTTGCGACAATAAATTCCATCACAAATAATTAATATTAGTGATAAATTATTAATTTTCATCTTAAATAATATTTTTAGCGATGAAAGTTTCATCGCCAATAATTTCGTTGCTAATAACCTTTAAATATCCCAATCCACTCCCGCAAAATCCACTTTGGCTCATCTCCCTCTCTCTCCCCCTCCTCCCAGGCTTTCATCGATCGATGACTGCCTTTCCTGTTTCCACCATCATTATTGCCATCATTGTCACCGTCGTTGTTACCGTTGTTGCCCTCATCGCTGTGCATTTTTCATCAATCGATCGTCGATGAAGGTAAATACTTGCTGGCTATGGATTAAATTTTATTTTTTTAATTATTCTTTCAATCTGGGGGCCGACGATGTGCGTGTTGTCGTGTGGTGGTCGGTGGCGGATGCCGGCCATGGATGGTGGGTGCCTGCTACCATGCATGGTGGTTGATGGCCCTGGTGGATGCTGTTAGTGGTGGGAGGCAGAGGGTTGGCATTGTAGGGGCTGTGGGGCTGCCAGGGTGGGGCACTGAGGGGAGGCCACGATGGTCGGGTGGGGGGTGGTTGGGGGTGCATGGAGCATGGAGGGGTGCACGATGGTCGATGTTGTCTTGGGTGGGCAGCCACGGGTGGTGGGTGGTGGAGGGGAGCTACAAGATGTTAGGGGGATGCGATGGTGGGTACATGGGCAGCGCAGGGGCTGGGGGCCTGGGCAGGAGCTGCGACGATCGAGTGGGGCTGGATGGGGGTGCATGGGGCGTGGAGGGGCAGCGATGATGGCTCGACCGGTGGGGAGCCGTAGGTGGTGGGCAGCGAAGGGGCGGTGCAGGAGCTGGGGGGCCGGGTGGGCTACGATGGGTGGGGATGCGGCGTGAGGGTACTAATAATAATACTAGTAATAAAATAATAATAATAATATTATTATTATTATTATTATTATTAGTAGTAGTAGTAATAAATAATCATAATAATAGTAATGGTAAGAATAATAATAGTATTAGTATTAATAATTAATAAAAATACTAATATTAATAATATTAAAATAAAAAATAGTAATAATAATAATAATAATTTTAATAATAATACCAAATTTTAAGATAAAATGATAAAATAATTAAAAATTAGATATTTTTATAATTAAAATAGTTAGTTTTTTAATTATATTTTTATGCTTTTACTTGTTATAGTTTAATTTTATTATTTGTTTAGTTCTTGTGTTCCATGTTGATGATGATTTATTATTTTAATTTTAATTAACTAAATATTTTAATTTTTAATGCATATAAAATATCTGGTCTGAAATTCGGATCAAGTTTTGATCAAGAATATGAGTCGAGATCTCAGTCTGGAATTTGGGTCATGATCTAGGTTGGATCTCGATCTGGGATCCGGATCGAGTTCTAATTAGGGATATGAGTCAAAATTCTATTCAAGATTTGGGCCATGATCTAGATCGGATCTCCGTCTCAAATCCTATCTGGTAATTATATTATGCATGCAATCATGTAACCTTAGACTCCTATTCAAGAGTCAGTCATAGGGTCCCCAAAATAGACTTTGTGATCAGCTCTTGGATGCCTCAATTTGGATAATTAAAAAATGCATCAATATTTTATTGTTGTCATCGTGTTCTATGTTCTGTTATGAAAAACTCCATCGTAGTTATCTCGTTCATTCTTTGGGTACATATTAGATGTGGTTAAAATATGATCCATCTATATCGTGTACTTAGAGAACTGTAGGGAGATGCTGTCAAATTTTTTTTCTAGATATGGAACAAAGAACAAAGCTATGGCAACAATAAAAGTGATGCATTTTTGAAAAGGATAGGACCATACCTATTAGGAAGGAGTTGGTGGAGTTAGGATTCATGAATTATTATTTTTTATTATCAGATGAATATCGATAAAAGTTGGATGAATGTCAGGAATATTTTTTTGCCTGAATATTGAAAAGGTGTTTGAAATTTTATTGAATTTGCACGGTGTAAGGTTGATAGTGCTGGTCGGATAAAGTGTCCATGTGAAAGATATGTCAATATGGTGTATCATCATGTATCACTTGTTGAGGAGCATCTGCTACATTTTGATATGGATAAGAAGTATACTCGCTGGATATGGCATGGGGAGGATGATCCTAATGAAGTTGTGTACGACGATGATGATATCGAAGATGATATTGATACTACTAAACCTGTCGAACATGATGGTATAGGTTCGCTACTGGATGATTTACATCAGGGTGTTAGCTCGAATATACCCATGAGTGCTAGTGAATCTAAAGATAGTTCTGATCATGAATACAATATTAATGAGATAGAAGGGACTTCAGAATAATTTGCAAAGCTTGTTTGGGATGCACGAGAGCCACTCTACCCAAATTGTGTGAAGTTCTCCAAGTTAGAGTTTTTGATAAAATTGCTTCATATTAAAACTATAATCCGATGGAGTCAGAAATTTTTTGATCAAAATTTAGCATTGATTAAAGCAGCTCTTCCTAATGGATCGATACTTCTGAAATCATATACAGAAGTAAAAACGTATATGCAAGAATTGGGACTTAGCTATATTCCTATATATGCCTGCAAAAATGATTAACTACTACACATCTTGATTTAGCATGTGGTCCCGATCGAAGGGTTAACTACTACACATCCTGCATCATTGGAGGAATGAGATTTCATATAAAAGAGTTTGAGATGTAAAGACGAACCCAGAATAATGGGATTGCTATAATAGGATATGAAGGAGAAGATGAGATTGAATAACTCGGTGTGTTGATAGATACCATAGAATTGAAGTATGGGTCCAAAAATTCAGCATTTTTGTTTCAATATGAATGGTGGGATATTAGCAATAAGAAGATCGGTATTCATATTGATTCATGCTTTATGAGTATAAATTTTGCATGACCATAGTACCAGAATGAGCCATACATATTAGCAATTCAAGCAAAATAAGTAATATATTTAAAGAATCTAAAATATCAAGGTAATTGGCATATCGTACAAAGAATAATATCTAGAGACGTATGTGTCATATCAACCCGACTAGAGATGGACAATAATTCAGCTCTACATGAAGAGGAAGCTTTTAAGAAGAAGAACAAACATTGACCAAGCATCTTGTTGATGAAGAACTTATGATAGCTCCTTTGAATAAGGTTGATATGCCGTCTAATAAAGTTGAAACTGATATTGTATTTAATCTTGATGATTCAAAGGATGATGATCATTTCATAAATGACAGAAGATGATACATTAATCAATTATTGTGATTCGGATGAGGATCTATAAATTGAGGAGGATACGGATATTGATAAATAGATCTATATTCTTTGTTCAATCTTCTCTGGTAATAATGGTATGCAATACAAATCTCTTGATTAGCATTTATACAATTTTTACTATTATTGTTGATTATTATATTCATCTATATGTCAAGTTAATTAAATGCATACTTTAAGGATTGCAGGTATGGCGTCAGGAGGGATACGATGATATTCAACTTTCCAGCCTACCCCTGAGCCTTCCCCCATTTCCACTACTACACCATTGGAGTCATCGGAGGGCCCTATACAGGAGGATTCGACTGAGATGGGTTTGAGTGATCAGACGGACTCGAGTGATATTTTAATATTTTTTATATTATAAAATTTGATTTTAATTTATCTATTAGGTTAATAGATGGCTAATATACTAATAATTTATTCATTATTTTTTCAGACCATTCTATTTTGATGGTGATGTGAGGGTGAGGTCCGTCGAAGAACCCCGCCCTTAAGCGTTGGAGACGCAAGCATGAGGGACAGCATCTCCACATCAAGATTTCGTCGGGTTATACCAGATCTATTAGGGGATGGTGTGAGCCATGGCAAACTGAGCTGGGCATCATTTGCCACAGCTATGCCCCGATGATGCTCTTCGATTGGCATCAGATTACATGACCTCAGAGAAAGATCTTCTATAGTTATTTATAAGTATAATAATATTTATTTAAATATTTAATTGGCACTGTATTCTTATAATATTTGTTATTCTTAGGCTTTTTTTGGCATTATTGATTTTGAGCACAATCGTGTACGGCGAGCTGTAGATGATCATTTATGCTCGTATTTCAAGAAGTATCGACATCGCATTCATCGCTGCTGATATGTTATAGTGCACGACTAGGGGGTGGAGGCAGCATGACAGCGGCTATATGACAGCATCACTATGGAGGACTAGGCTGTCATATGCCACACGTACAAGGATCGACATATCAGGTAACTTCTTCTTATTTAGAATTTAATAATTAAATATTATTTATTTTTAAATTTAATTATTTACTAATTAATTTGAATGTTAACTATGCAGGATCGATGTGTCAAGAATGCCGCAAATCAAGCGAGACAGACAGTCTCACATTATGGGGGTTCAAGGCCATTCGCTCATCATATGGAGTAGAAGGTAAGTAATTTCTATTTATCTTATATTAACTCTTTAACTATTTAATTTTTTTATTAATTATTCTTAAATTATAAAGAGATGTAGAGAGTGACGAGCTTTCTGATAGGATCGATATTTACCAGCTGACACATCAGCGACGGTCAGGAGGCTGGATGATCGAGAGCTAGGAGCTTTATGTAAATTTTTCTAACTATTTATGTATTTATATTTTGATTTTCAGTACAAACTTAGAATAGCTATAAATTAAATTTTTAGGATTGTATGTGTCAAGAATGCCACAAATCGGGCGAGACAGACAGTCTCACATTATTGGGGTTCGAGGCCATTCACTTGCCATATGGAGCAGATGGTAAAGAATTTTTATTTATCATATATTAACTCTTTAATTATTTAAATTTCTTTTTATTAATTATTCTTAAATTATAGAGAGATGTAGAGAGTGGCGAGCTTTCTGGTAGAATTGATATCTACTAGCTGACACATCAGTGATGGTCAGGAGGTAGGACGATCGAAAATCAGGAGCTTTATGTAAGTTTTTATTACTATTTATGCATTTGCATTTTGATTTTCAATACAAATTTAGAATAACTATAAATTAAATTTTAGGATCATATGATAGATATTAGATCTCAGCCTATCCTAGAGGGCTCAACCGCACCCACAGATGATGAGATCTGTGATCGGATGCTTGGTATGAGATCCTATTATGTTAAGGAGCTAGGGTATGGGATCAGAGATTCTTCATCTTCACGTTCATCCAGGGCTAATATCCATACTGCTTGTGATGTCCGACTGGAGGAGATATAGATATAGGCTACTGAGGATTGATAGTGGCTGCTGATTTGAGTGCACGCGTCGACGAGTACCACCTATTTCAGACGTAGATGATGGAGCAGATGGCATAGATGGAGCAGATGATGCACATGATGAGGCTGCAGCAAATCGATCCAAGCTTTTCTGAGCGCTCTCCTCCTTCTTCGATCCATTCTTCTTCTCTAGATATTATTGGTGCTTGATGGTCGGCTACCTATTTCTATATATTTTTATTTTAAATATTTTATATTTATAAAAAAATATTTTTTATAATTAAATTTTTATTTAATGAAAAATAAAATTTATTTATGGATGAATGAAATGATGATATTTATTTATGGATTTTATATTTTATTTTTTTAAAATTCAAAAATTAATATAAAAATATTTTTTATTTTTTAAAAATGTTATTTGCGACGTAATTATTTACGATGAAAATTTTTCATCGCAAATAATCAACTATTTATGATGAAAATTTTTGATCGCAGATAATCATTATCTGCGATGAAATTATTTCCATTATAATAATCATTATATATGATAGAATTATTTTCATCATAAATAATTTTTATCTATGATAAAAATTTTTCATCAGTAAAAATATTATTTATGATGAAAAAAATTTATTTTCATCATAAATAATTTTATCGTAGAAATGTAAAAAAAATTTATCGATGAAAAGGTTTTATTGTAAATAATTATTATTAGCGATGAAAAAAAAATTTCATCATTAATAATTTTCTATGATCCCATTTTTTATGACTAAGAATTAGCGATGAAAATTCCATCGCTAATAATTATTAGCGATGAAAATTAATTATTAGCGATAAAAAATTTGCATTGCTAAAAACCTATTTTATTATAGATATCAACATGTTGATTTTTAGTTGAGACAAATTCATGCATAATATTTTTATTTTGATCATGATGTCTAATAAAATGATATCTAATTTCAATATGCTTAGTTCTTAGATGTTGAATAAGATTTTTGGTTAAGTTTATAGTACTAATATTGTCACACCTAATAGAAATATTATTTTAATTAATTCTAAAATTTTTGAATTATTACTTAATCCATAGTATTTGTGCACAGCAACTTTTTTCAGCAACATATTCGGCCTCTGCCATTGATAAAGCTATGAAGTTTTGCTTTTTGCTATACCATGAAATTGAGTTCAGCCATAAAAATTGGCAAGTGCCACTAGTGCTTTTTCTATCTATTCTACATCCTCCATAATCAGCATCAGTGTGTATTATTAATTCAATAGAGAACTATTTTGAATATCATAATCCTAAGTTATGTGTACTAACTAGATACCTAAAAATTCTCTTAACAACTAATAAGTATGATTCTTTAGGATTTGATTAGAATCTAGCACTCATGCAAATACTAAATAAGATATCAGGCCTACTTACAGTCAAATAAAGTAGAGATCCTATCATACTTCTATAGAGATTTTTATTTACATTTTTATCATTTTCATCTTTGTCAAGTTTGCATGAGGGGCTTATTAAAGTACCGATCTCCTTTCCATTCTCCATATCAAATGTCTTTAGTATTTTCTTGACGTACTTAGTTTGGTTAATGAAGATTCTTTTCTTTGATTATTTAATTTGATGCCCTAGGAAGAAGGTCATCTTTTCCATCATGCTTATTTTAAATTCATCCTGCATTAACTTAGCAAGATCTTGATAAAGATCCTCATTAGTAGCTCTGAATATGATATCATCTATATAAATTTGAACTACAAGAAGGTTACTATTTTTCTTTTTCAAAAATAATGTAGTATCTATACTACCTCTAGTAAAGTTATTTTGTAATAAAAATTTACTTAGTCTCTCAAACCAAGCTCTAGGTGCTTGTTTAAGTTCATAAAGTGCTTTATTTAATTTATACACATGATTAGGAATTAAATGGTTTTCAAATCCATGAGATTGTTCTATAAATACTTCTTCAGTGATATAACTATTCAAGAAGGCACTCTTTATATCCATTTGAAATAATTTAAAGTTCATATAGCAAGCAAGTGCAAGTAATAATCTTATAGCTTTTAATCTTGTTATAGGAGCATATGTTTCATTAAAGTCAATCCCTTCTTCTTGATTATATTTCTTTGCAACCAGTCTAACTTTATTTCTTATTATATTTTCATATTCATCTAGTTTATTTCTAAATATCTATTTTATTCTAATTATGGGATGATCAAAGGGTCTGCCTACAAGAGTCCAAATATTATTTCTTTCAAATTGGTTAAGCTCTTCTTGCATAGCTAACATCCTATTTGAATCTTTTTCAGCCTCTTCTATATTCTTAGGTTCAATTTATGAGACAAAAGCAAGATAATTAAAAGTATTCTTAAAAGATGATCTAGTTCTTTTTCCTTATGAAGGATCACCTAATATTAGTTTTCTAGGATGGTTGTGTGCATACCTCCACTCCTTGGGTAGATCTTCATGCTCTTTAGTGGTTTCTTGCTCACCAATCTTTTCATGTTTTATAGTTGATGTTGATTTTTCTTAATTATTAATGGTATTATCCTTCAAGTTGAGCTCCTTTATTTCACTTTCTAGAATTCCTGCATCATTATCAAGAATATCTTTCTTTCTCGAAGATTGACTGTTAGTTTCATCAAAAACTATATGAATGGATTCTTCAAGAACCAAAGAATATTTGTTGAAGACTTTATATGCTTTGCTAGATATAGAATATCCAAGAAAGATACTTTCAGCTGTCTTAGCATCAAATTTACCTAGATTATCTTTGCCATTATTATAAATAAAACATTTACAACCAAAGATATGAAAGTAGTTAATATTAGATCTTTTTTCTTTTCAAAGCTTATAGAAGGTTTTCTTTAAAATTGGATGAATAGAAATTCTATTTAGGATATAACATGCTGTATTAATGACTTCAACCCAAAAATATTTGGATAGTTTTTTTTACACAATATGGTATGGGTCATATCAACTAAGGTTCTATTCTTTCTTTCAACGACTCTATTTTGTTGGAGAGTTCTAGGTACAGAAAAGTTGTGTTCAATACGATGTTCATTACAAAACTCTTCAAAAAATTTGTTTTCAAATTTTGTTTCATGATCACTATGAATACAAATGATAGTTGAGTTTTTTTCATTCAAAATCTTTTTATAGAACTTTGAAAATATGAAAAAAGCTTCATCTTTGTGTGCTAAAAATAAAATCTATGTGAAATGAGAAAAATCATCAACAATCATAAGACCATATTTCTTTTGTCCTAGGCTAGTTGTCCTAGTAGATCCAAACAAGTCCATGTGAATTAGTTCAAGAGGCCTAGAAGTTGAGATCATATTTTTAGATTTGAAACTCTCCCTGGTTTATTTTTCAAGTTGACAAGCATCACATATATGATCATATTGCAAATTTAATTTAGGTAAACCTTTAACTAATTCTTTATTAAGTAGTTTTGATAGAGTATGCATGCTAGCATGTCCTAATTTATGATGCCAAAGCCAACTAGTTTCTTTGATGTTAGCATTCATAGCAACTAGGCATTGACCACTCTTCATGGCGATTTTATTAAGATCAACCATATAAATTTTTCTACATCTAAATTTAATAAACTTTAAGCTATCATCTAAGGAACTAGATACTATGCATATGGATGACTCAAATGAAACCTTATAACTTTTATCACATAACTGACTAATACTAAGTAAATTATATTTTAAGTTGCCAACTAACAAAACATTATCTATGAAGGTAGATGGAGTAATCTGAATTTTACCAAAATCGATAAATTTTCTTTTGCTATTGTTGCTAAAGGTGACTACTCTCCCATCATTCTTTTCAAGGATGAAGAATTGCACCTTATCATCCGATATATATCTTGAACATCTGCTATCCAAGCATCATTCGTGTTTAGATCCCTTGGCTGCAAGGCATTTCTGCACAGAAAGTTATGTGATAGTTTTAGGTACCCAAATCTTCTTGAATCCTTTTGGGTTAGTGGTCATGCATGGTTTCTTTTGAAACCTAAATTTTTTTAATTAATTTTTCATTAATTTTTCTTGTATTGCATTCAAATACCTTGTGTCCTATTTTTTCATAACTAAAATAAGTGATATGTGAAGTACTAATGGATGAGGGTGCAGTAAAGAAGTTCTTTAAGAATTTTATTTTATCTTTGGGTTTATATCTTAGGCCAGCTTTATTATAAACTCTCCTTTGATTGTTTAAAATCATTTATAATTTTTCTGAGCTACAAGTAAATTTATCGACTAATGGTTTTAATTTGTCTAATTCATTCTTTAGGATTTTGTTTTCTTTTTTCAAGTTGTTATGTTCAAAAAGTGCTTCTTTCTTTTCTTTTGTAAGGATTTGATTTATTTTTTAAAGATTTTTATTTTTTATGTTTATCTTCTTAAAGTCTTTCATTAAATCATAGAATGCATCTTGAAGTTATCAAAAGAAAATTTGAAATCAGGTGTAGAGGATACCTCTTCATCTTGTGTCATGAAGCACAAGTTTGCTTCATTTTGGTTTTGTTCTTTGAACTTGATTCATCGCTATCGCTCCAAGTCACTATCACAGTCTTCTTCTTTATTCTTTTGGGTGCTTTCTTCAACTGAGGATAATTAACCCTAAAATATCCGAATTTCTTGCATTCACAGCAAATGGGCTAATCCTTTTCTTTTTCTTTCTCTTTCTTCCTGCTAGATTCTCCTCTAATGAAGCTTCTTTTCTTGAATTTGTGTCTTCGTCTTTTCATGAATTTCTTAAACTTTCTGATCACTAGGGCTATATCTTCATCGTTCTCATCATTGGTGGACAAATCATATTCCTCTTCAGCAGTCATGGATTTCAGGGCAATGGTTTTCTTCTTCTTGCTATCTTCTTCACTATGCCATCCCATTGTAAGCTCATGCATCATCAAAGATTCGATAAGCTCTTCAAGTGGTAATTTATTCAAGTCTTTTGTCTCTTGAATAGCTATCACTTTAGGTTTTCATAACCTAGATAATGATCTGAGAATCTTTCTCACTAATTCACTATTAGTATAAATCTTTTCTAGACTGTTTAAATCATTTATAATATCAGTAAATTTTATGTATATGCTAGTGATAGATTTAGTTGGATCCATTTTAAACAGTTCATATTGATGAACTAGCATATTAATCTTAGTTTCTTTGACTTAATTTGTCCTTTCATGTGTAACCTCAAGTTTATCCCAATTTTTTTTTACAAAATTGCAAGTAGAAATTTGGTTAAAGTCATTAGCATCGAGGGCACAATAAAAGACATTCATTGCCTTGGCATTTAATGAAACAAATTTTTTGTTTGATTCATTCTAATTTTTTTCCAACTTAGGAGAAGACACACCATCCACAATGATTATCGGTGTGTGCTGCCCATTAACGATGATACTCCATATGCCATAATCTAGGGCTTATATGAAAATGCGCATGCGAGCTTTTCAATAGGTATAGTTAGATCCATTGAAAAGAGGTGACCCATTAGTAGACTACCCTTCTACAAGAGATCCTCCTAGTTGGGTTATCATGATCCTTTTCTTTTAGTTGATTAGATCAATAATTAGTAGAGAACCAAGGTTCTGATACCAATTATTGCCCAACCAGACAACCCAAGAGAGGGAGATGAATTAGATTTTAAAATTTTAAAGCAAATATATGCAGAGATTGACTACCTAAGTGCAGAGTGAGTGAGATGTGAGAGCTATGAGAAGTAAAAGAAAAGCACACATACTCAAACAAAATTTTTTATAGTGGTTCGGTGCACTCCCAGCACTTACATCCACTCTCTAAGCAACACTCTTAGAAATTTTACTATAATCCCTCAAGATTACAGTCGGATAGTTTTCTCGGGCTTACTATCTTAAATTCAATTGATTTTTTCTTAGGTTCATCAACCATAACCTTTACAATGCTCAGTTAAGACAATACAAACTAACAAAAGAAATATATAAACCCAAACTCTTAGTTTCAGTCCCTACTGAAATCTAGTACACGAAGAGAAAAAAGAAAATTGTACAACACAAGATGCTTCTTAAATTGAGCTAAGATGTTGTTGATGCAATTCATTGGTTGCCTTCTTAGCTAAGAGTTATTGCTCTTGAGGTTACTATGATTCTTGAGAGAAAGTTTGATTGGAAAAGGTTTGCTTGTGAAAAACTGGGCACTCTTCCTTTTCTCTCATTTTCTTATTGTTGAAAGGGTATTGTTTCTTCTCTTTTATATTTGGACTATTTTCACCATGCTTGACATGATTAAAGTCCAGAAAAAGCTTGAATATAACCATTGAAGGTGAGAACTAGTTGTTCGAGATAAAAAAAGAAAGTCTAGAACTAGTCATTGAAAGCTATCACGGCATTTCGAGACTTCTCGATTTATCGCAAGACATCTCATTCCACTTCAAGACTTCTTGATTTGACCATGAGATGTCTCATTCTCTGTAGCCCAAAAATTTGCTTTCTGAAAAAAATTATCACCTAAGATCGAGACCTCTTGATTTAGATGGAGACGTCTCGCCACAACCTCGAGACTTGTCAAGAATATTTCGAGACGTCTTGATTTTAGTGCATAAAAATGATATATCTATCTTCTGAGATGGAAAAGTCTTCAGTTCATCTTGAGGCCTCTCGAAATTGTGCCAGAGCTTTGTGTCAGCATGCCAATAGCCACAGGACGTCTTGAAAATCTTTGGAGACGTCTTGAAAAATGCTCTAAGGCCATTTTCATTAGAAATTTATCATTGAACTTGCCCTTTTGATCCTGATTTGAATTGCATTTAATTTCTTGCTTGTTTTAGTCAAAGAATTCTTTTTCTTCTAATCTTTGGAATACCTCAAAAAAATTTATTAGTAGTCAAGTGCTTTAATGTTTGGTCATCATCAAAATCACTTAGGAGGTCAAGATCTCATCCAACAAATTACTCTCCTAAATATTTAAATTAATATTTTAAAATAGATTAAATAAATTAAATTAAATATCTAAATCTTCCTATTAGAGTTCACGGGGGTCCACACCTCCAATCTCAAAATTCTTCTTTTTTTCTAAAATATCCATCTAAAGAGATAAAAATAAATAATTAAATATTTAAGTAATTAATTTAAAAAATTAGAGAAGAGTGAAAAGTCCTCTCTTCTTCTCTTCTTTCTTCCCCAAAATAGGGGATTTCTTCTCTTTTTTAAAATATCCCTCATAATCCATCTTAAAAGAAAAAAATTAATTAATTAATAATTAACTAATCAATTAATAAATTAATAAATTAATTAAAATCAAGAGGAGAGAGAGACGTCTCTCTTCTCTTCTCCCATTCTCAAAAAGGGATTCATCCCCCTTCTTCTGCTTGCTCACCCGCAGCCACAGGCAACCGAGCCGGCCATCTATAGCGGCCCTCAATAGTGGTTGTTGCCCACAGCATATAGAGAAAAGAAAAGAAGATGGGGTTTTTTCTATTTTTGAACCAAAATAGCTACTCATCGACTTCAATCGGATGCCGGTGATGTGGAAAAGAAAGAAAGATGAAAGAGAGAAAGGCTTACCTTACTCCGACATTCTAAGAAGGTTCTGACGATCCTTTTTCGCCCATAGCAACTCACGGACAATCCCAAGAGATTTCGACAATCTTCAATGATTTCTCAAGCAATTCAAATTGGCGATCTCAAGGAGTGCGAGGGGAGCTTTTATAGAGGGCTTTTCTAATCCCAATCGAACTCTCCCATTGTCGATTTCAATAGAATCGGGGAAGAAGACTCTGGTTAGGAGTCTTCTTTTGATGGTGTTCTTTTTTTTGTGTGTGTGTGTGCCCTAAAATTCATGTGGAGGAAAAAATTTTGAAGCCAGATTATTACATTCTCCTCTGCTTAAAATAATTTCATTCTCGAAATTAGTATACTGTAAAGTTGATAACTTTAAATAAACCAAATTTCTATCCCATCCTTGACCCCCTACCTCTAGTTGAGATAAGAAATTTGAATCCTCTATCATTGAAATCAAAGTTTCTAATCAATTTTAAATTATTTAAATCATCATGCTTTTGCTGCTCCCTCTAATCTAATCCACTAAATATCATGAGTTTACTAAATAACTTCCAAAATAATAAAATAATAATTTATTAACCTCTCAAATTATAACCTAAGATATAAATTATCCTTTGAAATTTAAATCCTATGAATTACCTCTATCACATCCTTAGTGATCATAATCTTATTCTTAAATACCACTTAACTCATAATCCCTATAGATCATTACCTTAAATTTAAGTATCACTTAAATCATAATTATGAGTAACTGTAATCTTAAGCTTCGATATCACTCATGCCATAGTTTCCACAGTCCCTAATGACATTAAATCTAAACTCTGATACTATTCTGTCATGCCCCGAATCCAGCATCAGGATCGAATATGTGATAGCCGCATACTTCTTAGAGCGAGGCCCTAAAGAATATGTCAGGCCTATAAGATCACTCCATTACTCGAACTTCAAATCAGACCCATCCAAAATTATATGTCTTGTAGCTCTGAAAAAGAAAGAAAAAGAAAGATTATGAGCTTTACAGTCTAGTAAGAATTCCATCACATTTGTACCAACATAATAATACCATTCAAAAATAATGAATGAATTATATCGAAAAGATATTATGAGCCACAAAATCTTATATCCATAATAATTACGTAAATATGAATATCAAGAATCATGTACTATCATAAATTCATCGTAAATATCACATATGAATTTATATAACTTATCTTTTATATTTCATCAATATTTTTTAAATTAAACATTATCTTTTTGTTTGGACTAATTATGATTATGATTCGGCCCATGATTGGCAAACTATAAACTATGCTTCGGCCCATAGTGACAATCCATAATAACTGCACTTTGACCCATAGTGGCGAATCAGACTAGCCGCACTTCGGTCTGTAGTGGCAAACCAAACTAGCCGCGCTTTAGCCCATAGTGGCAAACTAAGGTGTCATGATTCAACCCATGACTGACAATTCAAGGTTATAACTATTCGACCCATGCCCGACAATCGACATCATGGCTAGTCCAAATCCTCTTACAAATTTAATATAGTTCTTTCAATAATTTATATTACATCTCTTGTTCAATTTTTAAATATCAAATCTTATGTTTTCAACAATCAAATAATCAATATGTACTACACATATATAATAAATAGTCATATATCCACATAAAACCAAAATCAATATGTATGATGTAAAAATATATATTTACGTGATCATGTAAAAGAACCCTTGCCTCTATTATTTCCATACCGATCTTGCTAACGACCTAGATGTCAAGAACCATGCTCGGTATCTTCTCGTCTAAGAAATTACTCTCCTAAATATTTAAATCAATATTTTAGAATAGATTAAATAAATTAAATTAAATACCTAAATCTTTCTATGGGAGTTCACGGGTATCCACACCTCCAATCCCAAAATTCTACCTTTTTTCCTAAAATATCCATCTAAAGGAAGAAAAATAAATAATTAAATATTTAATTAATTAATAAAAAAATAAAGAAGAGAGTGAAGTCCTCTCTTCTTTTCTTCTTTCTTTCTCAAAACAGGATATTTCTCTCTTTTTTAAAATATCCCTCATAATCCATCATAAAAAAAATAAATTAATTAAATAATTAACTAATCAATTAATAAATTAATTAAAATCAAGAGAATAGAGACCTCTCTCTTCTCTTCTTCCATTCTCAAACAAGGGATTCAACCCCTCTTCTTCCGCTCACTCACCTATGGCCGTAGGCGATCGGGCCAGCCACCCATGGTGGGCCTCGACAATAACCCCAACGATAGCTGTTGCCGGTGTTATATGGAAAAAAGAAGGAAAGATGGGTTTTCCCTATTTTTGAACCAAATTGACTACTCGCTGGCTTCAATCCGATGCTGGTGATGTGGAAAAAGAAAGAAAGGAGAAAGAGAGAGAGACTCACCTTACTCCAGCATTCTAAGAAGATTTCGACGACCCTTTTTCTTCCACGGTAACTCACGGACAATCCCGAGAGATTCCGACAATCCTCGGTGATTTTTCAAGCGATTCGAAGTGGCGATCTCAAGGAGGGGGGGGAAGCTTTTATAGAGGGTTTTTCCAACCCCAATCGAACTCTTCCATTGCCAATTTTGATAGAATCGGGGAAGAAGACTCCAGTTAGGAGTCTTCTGATGGTGTTCTCTTTTTTTTGTATGTCCTAAAATTCGTGTGGAGGAAAAAATTTTGGGGCTGGGTTATTAAAGATGATTAGATTGAATTTTTATCTCGTAGGTCCCTTTTCTGGACTCAAGCCTAAATATATGAAGCTTCTACATCCACTACAAGATACATGATACAACATTCTGAAGATTGTCAGCCTCCAATTTTCTAGTTGCTTATGGAAGTCAACCAAACCAAATGACTGTAATCACCATGCTACTAGAAAGGAAGAGTGAAAATCTTTATATAAAAGTTCACTAAATTGCATAGATTATTATTCAAGGTATTTCTAACATAACACCTTACTAATAACAGAAATTTACAATGAAGTTGTGCAAAGAGAAAAACTCATTTGGAACAAAAATGGCTTTATATGATCAAGACATATTTCAAGCAACTCACTACAAATGTATGGCAGTTATGTCTGATTAGAGCAAATCTTCTATTCCCAATAGCTTAAATATTTCAAATAAGATCATCGCATGCTGTCAGAGTCCGCTTTCGTAGTCAGCCAAAAAGTTTAAAGCCCTCCAAGAAATTTGCATGACACTAAAAATTAACCCAAAAATTGCACACCCCTTTGTAATCCTGTCCCGCAGGTTCCTTGCTGCCCTAGCTACCACTGGTTCCTCAATCTCATCCTTCTAGGTGGTTTTTCCCTGCACCCACGCTAATCAATTGAAGATGGGATAAAATACATCATCAAGTCCTAATCTTTGCTACTAACATCATACAATAACGTCAAAAGGCATAAACTAACCAATTGGAGCCATAGTAGTGAGACGCCGCAATCTATCTTCAGCCATCCGAATTGCTTGGTAGAGCTTTTGATGCCCTATGTTATCTCCTAGCTACATAACCAAATCAATAGGCTGTGAGATAACTACTCTAGATGAATGAATAACTATAAAAATGCTGACATCAATGCCAGAAATGCATTTTAACATCCAAATTAAACCAGGTATCTATTGTTCTAGTATTAATATCCTGCCAATAACCATATAATGGAAAGCATCCAGTGGAACCTTTGGGTGAACAAACAGCCTACTCTATGCAATGATCTGATATATATATATATATATATATATATATATGCAACAATACATAAAAATCACTCATTTAAGTATCCACATATCC